>JAOUZG010019144.1:2216771-2228466 GCA_026289955.1 Argiope argentata
AATTTAAATTTTTAGCAATTATTAATTCTAACAAGAAAACTAGTCAAAATCTTCTTTCAATGAAGGAAGTGAAATTATTTTAGAAAATATATTCCAATCTATTATAAAATAATTAATATAAATTCTGTACATATATAAAACGGTTTATGTTTCCAAAACATTTCTTCGAAATATCTTCTTTAGCTTTAGAATATATTTGCTAAAAACTGTTATGTATTCCATTACTCGACTTTATCGATGAGAAAAGTACTGTTGTTCTAACTCTTCACCCACTTTCACTATTCTATCTCTCTTTATATATTATTTCATGAAAAACTATTATTTGGGTTCCACTACTATACTTTATAGATGAGTAATCTATTGTTGTTATGACATCTATACAGGTTAGGATTATTAATCTTTTTTTAAAAAAGGCAAACTCCCATGCAGGAATAAAAATTGTTATTTCTAACACCTGCTATAAAAATGTCAATATATTTCTTACACTTTTGGTTTTAATGGTATTTTTTAACTCTCTTATTGTGTTTGTATTTGTATTCAACATCATTGTACTTTTAGTTTTATTAAATGTCATAGAAGAACATTAACCGAACGATTTTTCAACCGCATATTGAAGTAAAAATGAAATATTTTGGAATACTTTAGACTTAAGCTTCTTGATTTTTCTTTCTAAACTTAGCAATTTTTCAGCAATGTCTTTTATACTGCTAATAAATGACCATAACCACGAACTGAATGTAAAAAAAAAATAGAAATTTATAGCTAAAATCTTTCAAATAAAGCAGAAGCTATACTCAGCCATTTGAAGCATTAATAATAGTTTCCAAAAAGTTTTTCTTAGCAATATATCCTCATGTACATAAATTAGAGAAACTGCTAGTTCAGTAAGAGAAAAAGTCAGAAACAAAAAAATGCGACTTCTTTGTAAAGCCTATTTATCAAACAAAGCGTATTGAGCAAAAAAGATGCTAAATATTTGATATCGTAGATCAAAAATGCGAAATTTTGCTCCCTGAAGCAAATTACGAGCCCCCCACCCTATTTATAAAGATCAATATTACATGGTTGGCATGATGGTTAATACATATAAGTCCCTTAGCTGATGCTGTACCATCCCTACAACTCCTAAGCATGCTGAGTATCAAATTATCCATATGATTTTCGGGAATATTGCACCACACATCAGACAATGCTCTGCTCTCCGAAGTTCCGGTAGACATGTAGAAGGTGGTTGAGAGCTGGAACTCGTCGGCTAAGCACGTCCCACACAGACTCTACTGGTATCAATTCTGGTAAGAATGTTAGCCAGTCCGTACGGGTGATATCCTCTGATCGAAAGCATTCGTTTACGATGTTTGCGTGGTGAAGATGGATGTTGTCATCCATAAATACGGTTTCTGAGGTCATGGTGCCCCGAAACAAACGTACATGTTGTTCCAGAATGACGTTCCGATATACTTGGCGTGTCATGGTTCCAATGTGAATATTCAGGTCAGTTCTAGAATCAAGAATAATTCCTTCTCTAGCGAGTAATCCTGCACCACCGTAACGGCGTCGTTCAATTATGTTCTCTTGGTGGTAACGTGTACCTGCCTCTCTTCGTATGAAAATCTGGCAAGCCCAGTGATGCGGTGTCCACAATGCTTTCTCTCTACTCTAGGCTAATCACAGGAGATTGTAAGTTTCAGTAAGAGGGATAAATATGAAAGATCTACGGGCATGTATAACAGTCTGTCCTAAGCGTCTGTACACTGTCTGCTTTTAAACTGTCGTAACAGTTTCTAAAAAGAGTGAGTCAGATTTGATGTTGGGTTCCATCTGTTTCTTTTGGCAGTTACTGCCGAATACCGCTCCTCATTCGGCGTTGTCCACTGGGACGACCTAAGCTGTAACGTATGCTCACATTACCAACATCTTTGAGTAGCTGCAAAAGCTTTGACATGATACTCTGGACGATTCCAAATTCCTCGAATACTTTCATCTAGGTATTTTCACATTCCAGACTGCCGATACTTCTAACTATTAAAAAATAATCCAAGCGCGTCCTTTGTGCTATAACAAGGCGAGTTTTGCACTTAAAGGCTTATAAAGCACTTGCTGACAATTTTACTATTTTGTCTATATTCCTTATAAATTACTCTCTTACTATCTCGCCCTTGTGACGTTCTATCGGTGTTATCTGGTGACTTCCTACAATTTGAGTTTGATTTTTGAAGTTGTGTGTAGTCATTTTATTGATAATATATGTATTTTAGATTTATATTTCCGTGTGATTCTGAATTATACTTAATTTATGTTCATTAGTGTATATAACATAGGAGCATAATACTAATATTTAAAACCAAGCAAACGTATTCATGTTAAATGGATTGAATTCTGGCTCTTTATTTACTACTTGGACCTGAAACTATGCTATCTTACCTCGTCATTTATCATTCATAAAATTTATTTCTTTCAACTCCGAATTTCGATATAAAAATGGCAAACAATCCTTTAACCCCTTAACCGGTTTGCCCATACGCCGTACTTGCATCGGTTTATCGAATTTTGATAGTTGTAAACAAAAAATAAATTAATAACAATTATAATTCAATAGTAAAATGACTTCGAATACGTAGATAAGCCAAGTATTCCATGGATTTTCATTTGAATCAAAATAACAAAATATTCTCAAAATAGAAGGTGTCATCTTATTAGATAGTAATGAAAATAAACGGTTAAGGGGTTAAAGAACAAACTGGACCAACTGAGTTAAAGGATTTTTTGGCGAGGAATTTTCTATTGATAGTTATAGAATTACTATTTATTATCCCTATTAGGATATATATATATATATATATATATATACAATTTAAAGCAATCGTATCTAAAATTCTGTAAACAAAATAGGAGTCTTATCAGTTTATTTGAAACATTAATGATCACCAAAAGGTTATTCTTAACAATAAATGTATTTCAGCGCATATTAATTATCAAAATATAAAACCAAGCACACATATATGCTAAATTATTTAACTGTATTCCTTTATAGAGACTGAGATTTGAAACAATTCCATCTGACGTCATCATTTCTCATTTACGAATCGATCGCACTCTAAAACCGATACAACTTCAATAACCTCGTTTGAACGACTAAAACTGCTGTCTGCAACAAAAATCAATCCGCTGCTCACAGCCTCTTTAAATCCTTCTTCAGCATATTGGGCCTGAAGCTCAATTACGAATAAATCAATGAAACTTTATAATTAGAATATTGGTATTTGCTGTTCCTTTGTCTTTTTCACGCTTTACGCCCTGTAAACATTGATTGCACAACTTACGGGGTATTGAAAAATGTTGCGAATGAAACTTGGGCTATGAATTTGAGATTAATTATCGACTGGGTGGAAAAAAATACCTTGAGTATCGATTAGACATTCATGTGCATTTGTTAGCTTTCTAATGTATTTTTTCACTTGTAATAGTTTCTTGAGTCGATGATGATTGTACACGTGTTGTAATGGTATTTGGAATGAAAAAAAGTAAAGCACATTTATGGAAATAAAAAATGGGAGATTAACAGAATCGATTTACTCTTTTAAGTCTCAGTTTTTACTTTCCCGTATATGAAGTGCAGATAAAGTGTTGAAATCCTGAAAATTCGAGGGCCAAATTTTGATGAATCTCCACCTTTTGGATTTCTCAAGTTCAAAAAGTATATTTCTCAAAGTTCAAAATATATTTTTGAACTTTGAGAAATCCGGGGTTGAAGTTTTTTGGCGTCAACAAAAATTTTAAGCAAAAAATAAAAATTTGATTATCTGCGCGAGCGTCAAATTTTAATAACGAGTTGGCATTGCATTTACAAAAGTTCTGATAAAAATAATAAGTTAATGACTGCAGCAAATAAAACCTAGATAAATGTCATTTTGAGCACGTGTTTTTATGAAGAGAAATAAATAGGAAATGTGGTATTTTTTAAACAATCAATGCGTGACAAAGGTTTTTGGATCATTTTCAATTGTAAAGTGACTCATTCAATGAAACAACTAAAATGAATAAAAATATAATTTAACTTCCACGAGCAAGTGATGCTTGGCCTCTCAAGAAATTATGTTCTGACAGGATACATTGAAATATGCATAGAAGAGTTAATTTTTATCTTTGGCATTATGTCTGTAAAGAATACCTTCTTGAAATTTAATACATGGATTTTAGTACAAGTTAGTAGATTTGCATCAAATTTTGAAAGGAATCTATTCAAGTGTGTTTGGCTATTCTAATCGAACCTCGATAGCTACAGAACATTACGATCTAGATCGATAAAATTTGGTATACAAATTTAAGATTTAAAATGTCCTTGTGTTGTAAATTTTGAATCAAATCTGTCGAATACTTAAACGTCTATCGGTGTGCCTGTATATAAGTAAAATAATTCATAAACTCAATGACTTTTAAGCACTAAAATTCGGTACGTGTTCTCATGACTGCAATTGTTCGTTATCAAAATTCAGTTTTAGTTCGTCGTAAAAAAACGCACCAAAATACAAATTGACAATATAAATCAGTAAAAATATACTATCACTGTTAATGTATATCTATTTATAAATATTCTATAGTTTGTAAACATAATACGCCAATGTCTTGAAGGCAATAGTGGTCTCACCGAAGGTTGTAAAGGGGAGAATATTACTTTATTGAAGAATATGCGAGAAAGATCCAGGGTATCCATTTCTATAAGTCATACTATTGGAACATTTTAAATTATACAGTTTCTTATTTCAGTTTCAAATTAAAATATATAGAAACTATAAAATCCATAAAACGACTTAACAATGATGTTTATATTAAGATTTAAAAAGACGTTTTTCCGCTTTCGTTTTTATATCATGCCAGAACACGATGTAGTTTTTGGGATGACGGTTTTGGCGTCAAAAAACATTTGTAGGAGAAAAATAAAAAATTTATTATTTGCACGAGCATCACAAAAAATAAACTTTTAATGACGTGTTGACATTGCATTTACAAAAGCTCTGATTAAAAAATTAAACTAATGACTACAGCATCTTGTGATGAAGTTTGCATAGTTTAATGACTACAGCATCTTTTGTTATCATGCCAGGACATGATATTGTTTTTGGGATGAGGTTTTTGGCGTCAACAAAAATCCGGAGGTCAAAAATATAAATTTTAATACGTAGGTGAAAAATAATAATTTCATTATCTGCACGAGCATCTCAAAAAGTCAGTTTTTAATACCACGTTGTCATCGCATTTACAAAAGCTCTGATTAAAAAAACAATAAGTTAATGACTACATCCAATAAAACCTAGAAAAATGTAGTTTTTGACAACATGGTTTTATGAAATGAAATAAATAGGAAATGTGATATTTTTTTTAAACAATCAATGCGAGACAAAGTATTTTGGATCGTTTGCAATACTAAAGTGACTCATTCTATGAAACAATTAAAATGAATAAAAATACAATTTAACTCGCACGAGCACGTGGTGCTTGGCCGTTCAAGAAACGATGTTCTGACACGATAGATTGAAATATGCATAGCAGATTTTATTTTAATCTTTTTTTATGTACTTAGTCCATATTCTTTAGAAGGCTACTATAAAGAACCCATTACAAGGGACCTTTCATGTATTTATAATAATGAAATTTACACGTCAGCATGTGCATTCACATCTTAAGAGAAAAATTCATGAAACCACAGTCAAGTTATATCATTAAAGCGAACTTTATTTTCATGGGACAATTTCATCAAGTGAAAATTATTTTCCTTATTTAAATTATATCGAAAATATATGGCTTAAAGTACTCTGACATTCTCATTCTTCCACAGTTATCGAATTCATGAAATTATTTAGCATTTATGACTTCATCGTATTTATTTTATTTAGTTAATAACATAATCAACGAATTCAATCTTTGATTATCTTATTAGATCGTTAGACTCAAATAATCTGGATAAACCCTCATAACTTCAATTATTCTGGATTGTAAACCCCTGAAGCATATAAAGCAGCCTCCCCAATTAAGATAAATCATTGGATGTATCTACAAGATTATGCAGCTGCATAAGCCTAATATCATTTGTTGAAACTTGTAATGAAACACTACCAATTTAAATACATATTTTGAAGTACAAATAATGCATGTTTAGTGATATTTAAATATTTAGTAATAAATATTTTTTCTTAAATATTCTAAATGGAGGTGATTAATAGTTAAAAAATTATTTCCTTTGCAATCTGACTAACGCAAGATGTGTTCTATCCCTCTAAAATACCCAATGACGAATTTTAAAGCCAATAGGAGTGGTTTTTGTATATTCTTGTATGATTATTCAAAAATATTCTCCGTATGAATTGTTGATCTTGGGCAAGCCCATGAACTCCTAGAGTGATATATTTATCAGAGATTGTTGACTGTTATATGCTTTATAGCTAACATTAGATTATACATCACCGTTGTATGCTTTACAGTTAACATTAGATTGTATAATTTGTAGTTAACATCAGATTATACATGATTGTTGTATGCTTTACAGTTAACATTAGATTGTATAATTTGTAGTTAACATCAGATTATACATGATTGTTGTATGCTTTATAGTTAATATTAGATTATAAATTACTGTTGTATGCTTTTTAGTTAACTAAGAATATACATGACTGTTGTATGTTATATGTTAACTTTGGATTATACATGACTGCTGTATGCTTTATAGTTAACTAAGAGTATACATGAGTGTGGCATGTTTTATGTTAACATTAGTTAACATTATAGTTAACTAAGAGTATACATGACTGTTGTATGCTTTATATTTAACTAAGAGTATACATGACTGTTGTATGCGTTATAGTTAACTAAGAGTATACATGATTGTTGTATGTTTTATGTTAACTAAAAGTATACATGACTGTTGTATGCTTTATATTTAACTAAGAGTATACATGACTGTTGTATGCGTTATAGTTAACTAAGAGTATACATGATTGTTGTATGTTTTATGTTAACTAAGAGTATACATGACTGTTGTATGCTTTATAGTTGAAAAAAGAAAATCGGATATGTAATTTAAATGTCTCTTTTTTCATTCGACTTAAGGTAAAATTTAATTCAGAATGATAATTCAGAACGAGGAAACTACGCACAAAGTTACATTTAGGTCAATGCGTTTTGCATTTATCATGTTTGCATGAATGCGAAATCAAAAATTGGAAGAAAGGCAAAATCTTTGGGATATGGCTCAAAATTTGATATCAATGTATATTTTAAATGCTAAAACGGTACACGAAATTTCATTTATATAAGTTTCCTGGTCTTGGGTTATAGAGCATGAAAAACTGCAACTCTTCGGCAGATTTGCTTTAAAATTTGAAATAAAATTACATTTTGGATGCTAAATCTATGTACGAAATTCACTTATCTTGCTGTATAATTTAAGATGTTAAGTTATATCCTGCTCATTTGTACTCGGACAGCTGGATAGGCAGTTTTAACGAAAAAGTTTCATTCTAAATTTGATATAAATCGTCATACTGGTATGGAGAATACATATCAAATTTCATTCATATATAATAAAATATTTAAAGCTATCGTGTTCATAAGCAGACAAATAAAAATTCAAGAAATAGTTTTTCAGCCTCTGGAAAACCTAAAATTGAGGGATTCCCTTAAGCCTTTAGTACAGATTTTTTGATGATTACAATACTTTGTCCTTATAACGAATATATAAACGAGTAAATATGTGTATTCTCAACATATATGTATTAAACTATATATATTAACGATACAAAAGACTTTCTCTAATTTTCATAGATAATAAAAAAAAATTGTTATTTTAAATATATAAATTTTAATTAAATGTATCGAATTAGATATATAATAAATAAGGAAGATATTGATAAAATTTATCGGTATTGTTGAACTTTTCAATAGAAATTCAAGTATAGAGCATGCATATAGGGTCCTTTCCATCAGTGAACATTTTGTTTTATCAGCATTAACTGTTAGTTGTTAGTATTGTCATTGCTTTACCGATATTAATTCTTGTCTTCAAAAGCCTCAATTTCTTGGGATTTTCGGGTCACGAGGGGTCAATACTTGAATGAAATTCAGATTCCTGAAAGAAAAAAAAACTCACCCACCCGATTTTGAATTCCTGTCTGAGTGTGACCCTTGGATAAAAACTTCAAAAAAGATTCTTGATTCCTTTCCATTTGATTCCATTTAATTAATTTTGCTTTTAAAATTAATATTTATTTATTTCTAATTTGGATAAGTTCATTTGTATTTTAGATTATAAAGCATTGACTCGCTCTAAATACAATAGATATTTGTTTCTTTTAATAATTTTGACTCAGAAGATACTTACTTTAAAGCAAGTTTAATAAAAATTGCTTTAATTTTTGATTGGTAATGTTTTGTGTTTGATCAATTAATTATTAACTATTTTAAAATTTTCATAATCAAGTTAGGTGATTTATGATTTTAGTGATAAGTATTTTATTTACCTTAGAGAATATGCTATTTTATATATTAAATTAAAATTCATAGAAATCCAATAGGATGATAAGTAATTTCTATATTTAATTATTTCTAGGAAGCCATAGTTCAAATCACATAAAAAGCACAGACTCAAAGGTAGAAAAGTTAATTCCGAGAGATAAACTGTAAACTAAAAGCTTAAAGAAATATTTCAAATTATGTTTTTCCAATTTCTTTTAAACCCAATATTTATTTATTTCTAATTTGGATAAGTTCATTTGTATTTTAGATTATAAAGCATTGACTCGCTCTAAATACAATAGATATTTGTTTCTTTTAATAATTTTGACTCAGAAAATACTTACTCTAAAGCAAGTTTAATAAAGATTGCTTTCATTTTTGATTGGTAATTTCTTGTGTTTAATCAAGCTTAATTCTTTAACTATTTTAAAATTTTCATTATCAAGTTAGGTGATTTATAAGTGGCTTTAGTGATAGGTTTTTTTAGTGACTTTAGAGAATATGTTATTTTATATATTAGAATTCATTGAAATACATGTGAATTATGAGTAATTTCTATATTTAATTATTTCTAGGTAGCCATAGTTCAAATCACATAAAAAGCACAAGCTCACAGAGTGAAAAGTTAATTCCGAGAGATAAACTTTAAGCTAAAAGCTTAAAGAAATATTTCAAATTATGTTTTTCCAGTTGCCTACGATTAATTTTTAATTAAATATTTTTAATACACCATTTAATGAAAGAGGGAAAAATTGAAAATGGAAAGGCAAAAGATCGGAAAGTACCCCAAATTAGAAATAAATCATGTATTCAATAATTTTCAAAGATTGTCTTGCATTTAAGTAGAGGTATTTTCGACAACGAATAAAGCTACTAATTTTTTTTAAATAAATTTTTCAAGATTTTTTTCATTATTTAATTTTAACTTTCGAATACTTTTATCATGGGGAACTTTCATGTTTTCTGTTTAACATTCTTCATAAAGTATTCATGCTCAAATATAGAAAAGCTCTTTCTAAGATTTCTTTTCGAGATTTCCATTTTTTTAAAGCTCTTTTCCCGTTCTCATTCTTTATCTTTGTGCAAAGCGGAATAAAGAAAGCAATGGAAACTGAAATACTGGAAATTGAATGAATTCAGCTTTTTGAGCTCTTTGAATTATTAAATGCCTTTTTCTTTCTCTTAAGTACCGCGTTTCCATTTCTGACGTATGTTTTTAAAAAAAGAAGAAAGAAAGATAAAGAAAAAAAGAGAATTAGGTAAAGCTTTAAATTTTTAAATAACGAAGAACTAAAAGCGTGGACGACGTCTTGGGAATTAAGACTAGAGTTTTTAGTTTTTCCTAAATAGGATGCGATGCTTCTGAATTTATAACTTAATAAAGATATGTAGCAACTGTTCTTTATCATAAGGAAATGTGTTTGTAGATCTTTTTCCAAAGCTTTATTGATTGTTTGAGATATAAAATTATTTTTAAAAAAACGCCTACGTTTTAAATAACATTATCTATCAAATATAATAAAGACGCTTTTACTCTTTTGAACAACAAAAAAGAAAAAAAGAAGAGAGTTAGATTCAAAGAAGGAAGAGGAAAGTTTAGAAAGTTTTATTTAGAAGGCATCATTTTAACCAATATATGTTAAAAACTCGTAAAACTGGGAATCAAAAAACATTTTAAATCATAATATTAAATTAAATGAGTGGTATTTAATTCGACATAAATTATAGTTATTTGGAATGGCCCATTAAGAACATCCAATTATGTTTTCTTGTATTACGAATTTATTATCGCAGAATTTATTTGATTATTCAACATAATAACGCTTATTTACTGTCATGTCTACCTACGTTTTGTTATCATTTCAGAACATGATGTTGTTTTTAGGATGAGGATTTTGGCATCAACAAAAATCCGTAGACAAAAAATAAAATTTTTTATCCGTAGGCGAAAAATAAAAGATTAAAATGAAATCTGCTATACATATTTCAATGTATCATGTCAGAACATCATTTCTTGAGCGGCCAAGTGCCACTTGCTAAATTAAAAATAAAATTATATTTTTATTCCTTTTAATTGTTACATTGAATTAGTCACTTTAGTATTTCAAAAGCTAAAAAACAACCTTTGTTTCGCATTTCTTGTTAAAAAAATATCCCATTTCCTATTTATTTCGTTTCACATAATCACGTGCTCAAAATGACATTTTCTGGGTTTTATTCGCTGTAGTAGTTAACTTTTTTAAACTATAGCCTTTGCAAATGCAGTGGCAACACGTTATTAAAAGCTGATTTTTTTTCCCAGATGCTCGTGCAGACAATAAAATTTCAATTTTTCGCCTACGGAATTTTGTTGACGCCAAAAACCTCATCCCCAAAGCAACACCATGCTCTGACATGATAAAACCAAACATGATAAAACTTTTCCAATTTTTTTCTTTTAAAATGTCTTATTGATTAATAAATAACTCTATTTATGCCGTGAAACAATTTTTTTCAACGCTTTATTAATTCATGCAGTAAAGGGTTAATTCATTATAAAATCTCTCTCAAACAATAAACACATCTAGTCGTATGTAATAATTTTTTTTACTTAGATTATTATGTTCTGCATTTTACTTCATTAGAAATTGAATGCAACAATTCAGAAAAAATAGTGACGTTACATTTTAAAAGTTCTGATACATATTCTTTTAAGGAAGAAAGGATACGCATAGAACCTGCTTCTATTTCTATGTAACTATATAAATTGCCATTGTTCATACAAAGATAAAATTTTTTATCACTTCTTTTAATGTGTTTTTCATTGCACTTTTTGGAATTAAAGAATCGACGCTCCTTATAGGAGTGTGGCATGCGAAGGTCGCGGTACAAACCCGCGATGCTAGGGTCAGTAGCCGTGTAACATAACCACGATACTAAAAGGATACTTTAGTATTGTAGATGTCATCTGGTTTATGAATATAGCGCCACAATACTCCCCCACCAGTGAGTCGGCGGAGGCACGAATGATTTCTTTTTCATACCGCCAAGCTTTATGGTGAGTGAGTGTTTACATTGATTCGTCAAACGTGTTTGACGGTTTTGTTTTACTTGCTGTGTTAAGTGCGACTGACGGCTTTGTTTTGCTTGCTGCGTCAAATGCGACTGACGGCTTTGTTTTGCTTGCTGCGTCAAGTGCAACTGACGGCTT
>JAOUZG010019144.1:2253979-2278118 GCA_026289955.1 Argiope argentata
TGGAATAAATAGTAACCTATGTTCTATTCTAGACTATAATCTATCTCAGTGCTAAATTTCATCCAGTTTCGTTCAACCGTTCTAGCGTGATTGACTAACATCATCCATCCTAACTTTTACATTTATAATATTATTATAGATTTTTAAGTGAATCATTCGACGTGTAAATAATGGAAAATATTTTCTGAAATATAATACACTCATACGAGAATAAACTACTCTTTTTGCCAATAAAATGTGTGTATGCATTAGTTTATTCGATAATTGAATTAATCAATGAAAAGTCCGAAAATATCACTCATTAAAAGGATATTTTCAAATTTCGTATAGTAATAAATGTTAGCAACATTCGCGAGTATGTATCGACAGAATAAATCTGTCATCTTTCAAATAATCATTCGGATGATCCACTGAGAATCCGCATGCATGGAGGCTTGTCAGTAGCGACATATCGTAATCGAAATCGACTAGAGTAATGCATATTTGCATATCGAGGCAATCAGTGCCATTGCTTGAAGCAGCTGCGCCGTTCCCAGTGGTCTTCTGTGAGGCATCAAACCGAGGCTCGGATTTACTTACTTCCTATATGGGCGGGATATGATTTTAGAGGCGCAAACATGAGAGATAGTGCCATTAGATGAGCAAAATTACTCATGGCTGTTCTTTTTTTTTTTGAAATATGAGTTATTAAAAGTTATCTTTTTCTAGTTAGATTCACATAAGTTTAAATAGAAACGAGATAGGTTTGAGGGATGAAATATTTAGTTTGAAGAGGCATATATTTTCAAATTAGTATATAGTTTTTATTTTATTGAAAAATCTGTATCTGTATAAATGCAAAACCTATATACTGTTTTTATGTAAAAAAAGTCATGAACAAGAAGCCAACAAGCAAATGTTCATACATTCTGTATAGTTTAAAAAATTATCCCAATATATACGATTGTAACTGTTATAGTATTCACAGGGACGGAATTTTTTTTTTGGTTCAATTTATTTCGAAGCGTGAGCTTAAGAATATTATGTAAAGCAACAGTAAAGTACTAAAGTCCACACAAAAGAGCGCATTCCAATGATAATAATAAAACAACAATCGGTGTTGCCATTTGTATAGTTTGAAATTTTGCTATTCTAACCGTAACTACTAGAGCTTAATTGTTGTTTTTCATATGATTCTTAATTGAGTGAAAATCTGGAAATACCTTGAACCAAAATTTTATTTAATTCCTGTGGATGATATAGAAGTTAAAACATTTATCCCTGTATTTTATGCCATGTGATTCTCATAAATTTGACACGTGCTGAATTTTGATAGGAATTCTCATACGTGTTGACTTTGACAAGAGAAATGCAGGAATCCTTTCGAAAAGTTTGTTAACATAAGCAATTCGCTCATCATTCACTTGATACGTGGAATCTATGATGTAGTATTTTTACAAAGCTTCAGTTGATTTAATTATGTAGAAAAAGTGAAATGAAATCAGGTAATAAGAGAATATACGGAAGTGGCAAAAATCATTGGATGAGTGTTAACATCGTGTCAGTCCTCTTTTTGCCCGGTGAAGGGCAACAACTCGACGTGTCATGGAGTCCACAAGCCGTTGGAAGTCCTCTGCAGGAATATTGAGCCATGCTGTCTGTATAGACGTCCATAATTGTGAAAGTGTGGATGGTGCAGGAGTTTGGGCACGAACAGACCTGTCGATGATGTCCCATAAATGCTCGATGGGATTCATATCGGGTGATCAAGGTGGCCAGATCATGCGCTGGAATTGTCCGGAATGTTCTCCAACCAATTCGCCAAACCAACAGTTCTGGCCCGGTGACATGGAGCATTGTCATCCATAAAAATCCCATCGTTGTGTGGGCACGTGAAGTCCATGAATGGCTGCAAGTGATCTGCAAGCAGCTGAACATAACCATTTCCAGTCAATGATCGGTTCAATCGTACCAGAGGACCGAGTCCATGCCATGTAAAAACAGCCCACACCATTATGCAGCCGCTACCAGCTTGAACAGTGCCTTGCTGACAGTTTGGGTCCATGGCTTCGTGGGGTCTGCGCCACATTCGAACTCTATCATCAGCTCGTAACAACTGAAATCGTGACTCATCTGAACTACGCCACGGTTTTTCACTGGTCTAGGGACCATTCGATATGCTCACGAGCCCAGGAGAGTCGCTGCAGGCGATGTCGGGCTGTCAGTAAAGGCACTCGAGTCGGTCTTCTGCTGTCATAGCCCAAGGAAGACAAATTTCGCCGCACAGTCCTATCGGAAACGTCCCACATTAATTCCTGCAGTTATTTGACGAAGTGTTGCGTGTCTATTAACATTGACCATTCTACACAGACGTCGGTGGTCTCGGTCGTAAGGTGGTCGCCCACTGCGCTGTCCATGATGGGATGGGATGCCTGAAATTTCATACTCTCGGCACACTCTTGATACTGTGGATCTCGGAATGTTGAATTCACTAACGATATCCGCAATGGAATGACCCATGCGTTTAGCTCCAACTAACATTCCACGTTCAAAGTCTGTTAATTCTCGTCGTGCCGCCATAAATGACGAAAAACCTGTTCACATGAATAACTTGAACGCAAATGAAAGCTCTGGAAAACGAACTGCGCATTTATATTTTTTCGCTGCGATACTACTGCCATCTGTATATTTGCATATTGCTATCCCATTACTTTTGTCACTTCAGTGTATATTAGAATGACTTTGATACGGATAGAATTTAAAAAAAAATGTAAGTAACGCAAAAAAACGTCTCGTGTACCATAAACTATACCTCGAGACTTACAAAAGTAAGTAAAATATCTCAAAAGGTTTAAAAATTTAAATTATGCACAATTTTTTAAAAAAATAACAAAAGTCTCCATGCTTTTAACCAGATCGGAGAATACAGGAGTCCAACCAACGGAGAGCCTCTTTAAACGTGAGAAGGATGTGCTCTTCAATCTCCTCACCCTCTCCACAGTTACAATTGCTATTTGACAAAATACCAACTCTGGTTAAATAGCACTTAAAATTCCCGTGACCAATTAAAATCTGAGTTAATTTAAAATAAGTAGTGAAATAATTGCACTTTAAACGATGAAAGAACTGTTGGAAAAAAATCTCCTTGTCCACTGAGTTTTCGATGAGGCGAGATATTCAATGTTCCAGTTAACAAGATGTTTTTTTTTTCTTTTGCAACAAACTTCCGGTGGGATGCAGGAATACTCATATTTAAAACGGTTTTCGAGTCGATGGGTTGAATTAAGTTAAAAATTAAGAAATTAATTTGAATCAAATTAAAGTTTTAAAAAATATACATATATATAAACTAGGAAAAATTACTCCCACCAAACTCATTTATAGATTGTAAAACAGGATTCAAACAATTATTTCAAAAAAAAAATAGTTTCTTAGTAACGCATTTGAAGAGGGTTAAGAAACCTTTAAGAAATAATTAAGTTCTGTAGCAATGAATAATAAAAAAAAATGTTTCCCATCCCTCTTTCCCATGGTATCCGAGGTCTTGGCAACACAAGCTGAAACCGAGAATAAACCTATAATAATAGCTGATGAGATCCTAACTTAAAAAATTGGTTCTAAGTCTACCTCAAAGAGTTTGTTGAGATGTGTTTTTAAAAGACAGCTAGGATTTTTTTTAAAAAAAATTGGAGTGGAGGGGTTAGGGACGTACATAATGTAAAAATTCATCAGATTCTAGCTTATGATTTTATTTTGATAGCGAGTGATTCGCATAAAGAGCAATATACAAAGTAAAAAATGACTCGCTATACGAGCGGTGTTTTGCAGAGTGCGTGACGAGGTAATACCGGAGTGACTCTTATTGAATTGACATCTATTAATTTGTGTTGAATGCTTGCTTGAAGGAATTTTTCAAATCTACAATGAGGAAGGTTTGATCTTTTCGAATTGTCGAATGCGATTCCAAGGAGTTTGAGCTAGTGCTTGTGAAGTATTATTTTACAAGTTTTTTTTGTGACTGATATTGTGGGGCCAGAGGTGGATAGCAATGGCATTGATGGGGTAGTGGAAGAACATAGTCGTAATATACATAGAGTTTCCTTCTATATCTCGGAGGGCATTTCAACATGAGAGGAAGAAATAATCGATTCAGCAAACCACCATTCATCTAGTAGAATAAAGGAGAGGATAAAACCATGAGAAATTATTGCATTGTTAGTTGAGAAGCATTATTCTTTAATCAGGTAGAAACTATGCACTATTCATATAAAGATACTTCTGTGTCTCATTTTTACCAAAGTGTGAAGCGTATCCAGAGATGAATGTCTTGTAAAATCATACATTAAAAATAATAAGTTGCATTATTATAAAATGGTTTGAGTATTGTTTCGGAATCGATCGAATTGCCTATTTTACAGTAATCACTATGGGAAAAAATTGTTTTAGAATAGAGTGTTTCGTCCAATTTTACATTAATTACTAAGGGAAAAAATTGTTTCAGAATAGAATGTTTTATCCTATTTTACATTAATTACTAAGGGAAAAAAACTGTTTCACTTAACGAGTAAAATTCGAGGATGAATTATGATTGTAAAGTTAGCTAAATTACACTATATTATCTTGTAATGCCTTTGTTTAATCTTGTTCAGATATACAGGGAAGAAAAGATAAACATACTTTAAAACCAATACCCGATAAAAGTCCTATTGATGCGGATATTCTACTGACAAAATCGATACCTCATAAATATAAAAAGGTCAATTTCAGATTAAAAAAGTCCTGAAACAATGAGATATTTTATTTTTTATGGATGAATATTTTAACTTTTAAGAAACTAAACTGCTGTTTTGCGTGGAAGTAAAAAAGAACGCAAAATGCCCGTTTTTCTCCTTCAAATCATAAATATTTTCTCTTAAACATTTTGCATTCGAATACGTATTTATTTGAACTGCAATACAATATCAGTTTCATGTATTCGAATACTTCATTCTTATTGCTACTTTATTCTAAAGAACAAAAAAAAATCAAACGATGCAAAGAAAGAAAATTTTCATACTCCTCAAAAGGCTCTTCCAGAAAGAGGAGATACTTTTGAACAAATAAGATGAACGGAAATTCGACCAATTTCTTTACGTTTTTTTAAAGTGGGGGGGGGGAGTCAGAAAAAAAAAGAGAAAGATGACTGAGAGGATATGTCGATATTTGTGAAGGAAGACCGCAAACGTCAGAAAAGTGGGGCAAAAAACAAAAAAAACTGGGCGTGGGGGCATGTGGAAATCGGGATCACTCAATCAGAAAAACTACATATCTACTCCCCCATCTGTTTTTTTATGCATCTTTAGAAATTCTAGAAGTGTTTGAAGGAACGGAGAGTCAAGAATCGTTCAAATTTCCTTTTGTTTTAGGAGACTTATTTGAGTAATGTATATTTACGTGTTCACTTTGTGTCGATTTTTTTGCATAATGTTTGCAAAATGTTTCTTATTTGAAAAGAAATGTGCATCTGCTATAAAAAAAAGATTCAATATTTTTTAAGAAATTTTTTATACATATATGTAAGTTGTTATCTACGCATTTCATTAGGTTTGGCTCATAAAAAACATTAATGTCTATTTTTTTTCGTAACACTAGATTTACGAAACCCGTCAACGGGTTGACAGATTTCCTATTTCATGCCTTAAAATTTCGAACACGTAAATATTATTCTAAAGATATTACATATTGGTTTTTAATGATATAATGCATTGAATATATTTTTCCATTTGATCCACCGAAAGACCAACATTTTATTATTTCTATATATGTTGTATATCTATTTTTACGAAAATCCGTCAAATTGACGGGCTTCTTAATTTACCACCAAATGTTTCAAATCTTGCAAAAGGACAAAAATGAGAAACATAACGGCTGTGTACAATAAGTGTATGACTGGACTTATGTTTGGATATTTTATTTACAAACCTTGCCTTATAAAAAATAAGCATTTCATCATTTTTTCAATTAGCTGAAGAACTAGGCAGTGACTATCGCGACGAACAATATACAATTTGCAATTCATTGTCTGATGTACAAAATCAAAATGTGCGAACATCTTGTCAAATTGGGTTACGTAAAAAAAAAGTTCAAATAACATTTGTATTAAATGCACCAAGTATGTATATGGAAAGTGTGCATCCAAAATAGAGTTTACATGTAAAAAATGTTGATTTAAAATAAAAAGGCTTACAAAAATTTGTATTTTAATTTACCCGTCCAAAAGACGGGTTTCAATAAAAATAGGTATACGGTTGACACCCGTAAATCTAGTGTTAAATGCCTAGATACTAGACACTTTTAAGATATTTCTTCCTTATTTGTCATTTAAAAATGCTTAAAAGTAGTGAATGAGTGTGCGATAAACTGGCATGAATGAAAATATTATTCTATAGAAAATATGATCCTGAATTATGCAATCCGTGAAAAATATAATCATTATATCTTGATGTTTCAAACGATCAATTTTTGAGCATTTATAAATTTATTTCTTGTATCTTGGAAATGGCTCTAACATTTAGGATCAAATTTTATATTTAAATAAGGATTAGATAATTAATTACGATAATGAGGGTTATCACTCTTCATAAACGAACATTGTAAAGTTAAATCTTGGTTAATTGGATTCTATTACCACTCGTGTCTGGCTTGCCAGATTTGTTCGATGAAAATAGTTTGTAACTTCCTGAAATGTTAGCAATTATATAAGCTATATAGATCTTATTTCCCAAAGAAAAATAAATTTTTAGCCATTTTTTTATCGCACTTAGAAAATCCCACCGAGAAGTACCTCAAAAATTGGAATGGAAAGCTTCTGGTATGGTGGTTTGTTCTCGCCGCCCGGGTATATACAGAAACGTAGGGATAGGCTACTTTCTATGGAAGATGGCAGTGGGAAGAGTTGTACAGTACTCTATGATGGCGCTTGGGATTATATTATAGTTCTAGCCAGTATTGCTGTCAGCGGTCTGGTCAATCAGATATCTATTTTTTTTCTTAAATGCCAATATACTAGATACCTTTACGATATTCCTTTATTGTTTGTTTCAATATCCGTGTACCTTAATGGTGGGCCAGATTAATCAGTTATAGGGATTAAAATTAGAAGCAAAACTGGGTTAGGAGACAGGCCTTGTAATTTTGAACCGTTTTATAGATAACAAGAGTGGCTGTCTAAAGAGATATATAAATCGGCTTCTTTTTTTCTAATTTTATGTTCCCTGTAGCGAAAGGACATTGAACTTTGAAGAATTCAACGAACAACAAATGCGATTAGGGTATAATGGCGGTTTTTTGATGGATTATTAAACTTAGAGCCTTCAACTTGGCAGCGGGAATTTTACAACTATTAAAAAAATACAATGATTAGTCAGCATAGCCACCGGCCTTTGCTGATTACAAATTTGTTGTTGTTGTTACTCATGGCCCCCTGCTGATACAGCAGCAGATTTAAGCCGAAAGGAGCGTCTCTTGTTTTTGAAGTAGCACTAATTAGGGTCAGGTGTACGACTTAGCTACATACTCACCACATTTGCTTGCACAGCCCTTTTTACAGGCGGACATGTTGATAGACCTTATTGATAGAATACAGAAGAAAAACCATGCCTGACCCAGGACTCGAACCTGGGATTTCCAAAACACGAGGAAGACGTGATACTTCTGTGCCAGAAAGCCAGCCGATTAAAAATTTATTCTACATAATTTACACAAATGTATTAATTCGAGAAATTTGTGGAACTTGGACATAAAAAACATCAATACATGCTATACCTTTTTCTGTGATACTATGTAACTAAATTGCTCTTTTTTTCCCACTTCTTCACGAAGACAGGAGAAATTGTAATCACAGACACCTTCTCCATCTTTGTCTGATTTCCATATTTTTCTTCCATCTCCCACCCTTTCCCAGAATAGCACTCTTTCCTGTTTGAATATATCAATTCGCATGGTGGCAACAGCTCTGATTGGCAGTTACGCATTCCGAATGGCAACATTCATTCATAATACAGCAGAGAGCGAGCACACTCAAATACGTATTAATGAGTCAGCAGATATTTTTCCCCCATCTGCGCCGTGACAGTTGCAATTACAGCAGCGTTTGACACAAAAATAGGGCTTTGATTTATGAGCCTTCCTTAGTTTCTTCAGAAGCACAAAAACACCAGAGAAGGTGTCAGTTACTGCGCAGATGAAACGAAGTTGGGTTAAAATGCGATGTGTATCGTTTTATGAGTAGTTGTTTATTCAACTTTTCACCTTTTTTTTTCAATCTTATTTTTCAAATCTTTCGTGGTTTGTAATGTGGCAGTATACATTTTATGTTTTATATTCAGTTTTAATGTTACATCACTTTTCAAAAAAAGCCTTAAGCATAATTCCCCTGGTAATATGATTCGATTTTTTTGTTGTAACAAAATTAGAAAGTATAACGCAAATTAAATTTAAAATATTAAAAAGAAACAAATAACATGTTTATATAAAAAATATAACTTTTTATATACATTTATTTGGACTTTTTAAAGAAGCAAAAGATGGCTCAGTAATAATTTATATTTTTTAATTTTGTCTGATACAGGAAACTAAACTATATCTTTGTCAACTAAAAATATAATTTCATAGGAAAAACAGAGCACCAAATGTTCGTTCTATCTATGAACAAAGAAATTCAAATTACAGATTAAAATTTATTAAAACTTCTCCTATAGAGACTCTTAAGCATTTTAGTAAAAATTTTGGGCCAATTATTAAAAAAGTAAGTCTTTAAAAGCATTACTTTTTTTTGTTTATACGTGAATTCAAGATTTATTTAATAAAAGTAATTTAAAATGATAAAAAGGCGAGGAAATTTCAACATGACTCATTGAATTTATTGATTCGGAAATTATTTTTTTAAGATGATGATTATTTTTAATTTTATCTTTAAGTAAAATGAAGTCGAACCATTAAATTAGTTTTTTAATGGTTCGACGAAGATTGGAATCTGTTGTTAAAAACTGTTACTTTTATTTTGCATTTTGTAAATCCATATTTAAGTTATCACTCATAATCTATAATTAAATTTTGTATTATGCTCCAAAAAATATTAATTATTTATGCTAAAAGTTAAGTTTTTAAAAATCGTTTGAAACAATCGATAATTTTTCGATTAACTGCAAAATATTAAAAATCTTTTGGAAAAAAATTTCCTGATTTAAATTTAGAATAATGAAGCAGCCGATATAAAGATTTTTGTTTGTTATTATAGAATTTTGTATAAAGTAACATTTTGAGTTAAAAATAAATTATTTTTTAAAAAAAGTTTATTTACGAATGTGTTAAGTTTTAGCCGAGAGTGATAATAAATTTGTTTTTACTTTCTCATATATTGCATTTACGCTACATAACTTTTTGTAATTATATGATATACAATATCTTTAATTTTTTTATAAAATACTTCAAATTATATTCGTGAATAAGGAATTATTAGAAAGATTTTAATGAAGAGTTTAATTTCAATTACTTAATTTTTTCATTAATTAAAATCATGGATTAAGTTTCTAAATAGAAATTTATTTTAACCGAAAATAATGAAAAATATTAATTCTTATTAAATTATTTATATATTAACCAGAGAAAGAATTAGCTCTTATCCATTTATATCAATCTATTTACATATTTATTCGTTTCTTTTCATTAAACTGTAAGATAATGCATATTCATATTTTTTCACTACACTAACAAATTAATTGCTATAATTTATAAATAAACTCTGTCTTAAAAATTTATTTTCATAAAAATATAAGCGGTCTGTGATTTTATACTTGAAATAAATGCTTTATGAATACATTATAACTATTTTGTTCTTTTCAAATATTTGAAAACAGATTTTACTATATTTTTTTATTTTTAAATTTTTCTATTTGGAATTTCTTTTCAGATATTTCAGCCCTTATAGAATAATTTGTGGAATTCAGAATACATAAAAAGGATTTAAAAAATGGAAATTTTCCTTAAATAGTTTTGAAGAAAAAAAAATTTCAGAGATGCAAAATTTGCTTGGAATAAAGTATTGTACAAGTACATTCAGCGGAAGTAAAAATAAAAAAGCAGAATATGAAAAAGAAACTATTTTAACACTCGCTTGCAGAAAGATTAACGTAAGTTAGTAAGTATAACTTTCAAAATTCAGATTTGTTCGCAAAACTATGGAAAGAAAATGCTAACACAAAAGCAGATAAGTATCAAAAGTACCAATGAGATGCTTTAAATAAATTTAATACTAGAATAAAATTTCATAGTCATCTTTCCAATATTTTACAAGAAAAAACTAAAAGCAATAACGTAAACTAAAGAAGAAAAAACATTTTAAAGAGGAGAAGATAAAATTAAACTTTAAATTTGAAATAAGTGCCTGAAAATGTAGAAAAAGACTCCGTTGTATTGTTTTTAATTATAAAAAGTAATGGAAGTTAATTTTATTACGGCATATCGAGGTATTCTGTTTCAGCACTACAATAGGAATTTAAGCTTAAAGTCAGTATTTTTTAAAACCTGAAACAGTTGATGAAATTAGTATACATTCAATATGGAGATATTGAATTTTAAAATAGATAGTTTATTACCTCATATTATATGCATTTTTATATTTTTTAAATTCAAATTTTAGTAAAATAACTAAATTAAAAAATTAAATTTTTATATGATGATTAAAATTATACTACAAATAAAATTTTATTATTAAATTAATAAAATAAAATAAATTTTATTATTTTTATAGCATAATTAAAATTTTTATCTCATAATTTTAAATTTGAAAGTGCGTATACAATATATTGAGTATCTAATTTCATTAAAATGATTTAATTTTTAAAAGAACAAATAAAAGTAGAAATTTTTTATTAAGATAACTTTGATCGCATCACATAAAAGCATCGTGAAAATAAATTAGCATCAAATATCAAAATCGTATTTAAAGTATCATCCATCTAAAATGACGCTCACACAGATTTGACTAAATTATCTTATGAATTTTTAATCGGCAATTTGTCTAGTCTGACTCGTGAAGATTAATAAATAATTAACTATCTTTTACAATGTTAACTAAATAAATTTTCTTGCTTTATTTCGCGTCAGTCGGTTGATTCAAAGAGTTCGTTTCGCTCAGGTAATCCAAATTGTTATAAATATTGATTTTTTCATTAAATTAAAGAACTTCGCAAGGTTTACCAAATCGATAATTACAGTTGCTTTAGGAGGATAATTTCCTTTTAATTTGGCAATGGGATGTTACGGCTCTAAACGCTGTAAAAATCACTTTGAAATAAATCGACTGGAATGCCCTATCTGCATAAAAAAAATATAGTAAACCATGCCGTAAAAATACCATAAGAACAAACCGTACCATAGTAAACCAAACCGTTTTACACCATAAAAAATCTAATAAATTTCTAACATAATGAAATGACTTATTTTTTTCCTTTCATAGGATTTTCGAATGAGGAAAACTGTGCCACTGAAAACTAAGAAATGATTGGTGCTAAATATTCTAATAATTAATACCAAACGAACTGATTAAGAAATAAAAACAGAGTTACGTTCTTAAAATATGAATTTGAAAACATCAGAGCTATAACAATTAACAGAAAACAGCTATTGCTTGACAACGGATTTTAAAAACATCTGCACTTTTGCGCATGCGTTAGGATGGGTTTAATTCGTCAATATAGGGGGGGGGAGGAAAGATTAAAGAAGGAGAACATTATTATTTTTAAGGCACTGTTGGTATTAATTAATTTTTCATTAACAAATTTAAGCAGATTTGAAACAATCATGTGACTATCGGATTACACATGTGCAGATCTCTCAAAAATTGGGTACATGGCGTACCAATTGGGTACACTCGAGAAAAGTTTAAACATTTTGTTGGAGATAAGTCACCAAATGTGAAAACCATCTTTACCATTTTCTAATAAGCCTGAAAGTGGAAAATTGATGCTTCAAAAGTGATAGATCGACAATTTTCTGACCATTTATTTTGCAGCTGCAAAAATTCCAAACCAATATAACATTAGGTCCACACATGATAAAAAAAACATTTAATAACAAAAATAATATAACAACGTTGCCATTGATTTAAACTTTTGAATTAAAAATTAAATTTTTTAAATGTTTTTTTTGGAGATAAATCACCAGGAAACCTTCTTCATTATTTTCTAATAACTTTAAAAGCGAAAAATTGATGACTCATAATCAATAAATCACCAGTTTGCTGCCCACGCATTTTGAGGTTTCAAAAATCTCAAACCAAAACAACATCAAGTTTTCACATGATGATAAAAAGTGACAATAAAAAAATAATATTTATCAGGGTAAAGCAGAAACAATAAAAGTTCAATTATTTAAAAAAATCTTTACATAGACTGATTGACTGACATAATCTTGAAAACGGCATCTTTTAGCTCAAATGGATATAAGACGCAGAATTTATGAATATATCAATAAATCTTCACAAAGTATTTATAAATTTGCCAATTCACTGAATTTATGAAAATATTGATATACATGTTTAATAACAATCGATTTTTATAGCATACTGTGGGAAAAATAAAATGTTAGAATAATAGAATGAATTTTAAAAAAACCAACAGAAAGATTGAAATGAAATCTGCTAAACATATTTCAATGTATCATGTCAGAACATCATTTCTTGAATGGTCAAGCACCACGTGCTCATGCAAGTTAAATTATATTTTTATTCATTTTAATTGTTTCATCGAATGAGTCACTTTAGTATTGCAAGCGGTAATTTTTTTTTCCATTTCCTATTTATTTCATTTCATATAATCACGCGCTCAAAATAACATTTTTCTAGGTTATATTCGCTGTATTCATTTACTTATTTTTTTAAAATCTGAGCTTTTGTGAATGCAATGGCAATGCATTGTTAAAAGCTGATTTTTTTAGATGCCCGTGTAGATAATAAAATTTCAACTTTTCGCCTACGGTTTTTCTTATTTCTCGCTAAAGGACTTTTTTTGACGCCAGTAAACCTCATTCCCAAAACAATATCATATTCTGACATGATAAAAATACAAAAATTAAAAATTAAATCAGTCATATACTATAAATTATTCTTCATCAATAAAGCCATGTATATGCAATCTTATATTCATTTGAAACAAAAAAAACTTTATTTCTCTTATCACTATCCATCAACCAAATCACCTGCACATGCTCGATAAAATTTTTAACCCAACCGCACATGCATCACATATAACAAGACATCAAAACCAACGTTCCCCCACCACCATTCAGAGAGGGTCTCCAAACGACCGGTCCCCGAACATTTTCTCCATCTTCACTGGCCTTATCACTAAAGCCTTTAACCGAAAGCAGAAGGGATAAAAAGGGAAAAAGATTCTGTCTGCCAGGAAAGGCAGGGATAAAAAATCAGATCGGTGAATGAAATACCCGTCCACAATGGTTCCCGCCGGTACGATAAAACAGGAAAAAATAATTTATAACCCGGCTAAGGAGGCCGAAATTGGAGAAATTCTGCCATTCCCCCAGAAGCCCATATTAATGCCCTTTGGTGGTGTGGATGGGGCTTATTTTAGACGTGGGAACACGAGGGTATAAATCAATAGGAAAGGTAATAATCATAATACGAATGGGAAGAAACGGTTTCTTGCATTTGCATTGCTTTAGGAAGTTGTATGGGAATTTTTTGACCTAGGCAGACCTTTCCTTCTCCGTAAACTACCACGCTCTGTGGGTGCCTTTTTTATTTTATACTTCCATAAAAATTCTGAGTGGAACTTCGTGTATAGGTATTTATTACAGTTTGCACCTTTAGTGTACTTGAGCTTCCATCCACTCTTTCTATTTCTGGTCTTTGGGAAGGCTTTCTTTGAGGGGCAATATGGAATACGCTGAAAGAATGGAATACTTTCGCTAACAAGAAAGAAGGAAAAGGAAAAGATAAACATATACAAAAAGGGGGCTCTTGGATTAGAAACGGAAGCATATGAACAAATGTTAGCCATTCAATATATACTTTCATAGATATAATCATATTTGTCATAATTCTGTGAGATTCTTTTCAACGGTTTGCAGAAAAGTTGAGTATTATTATAACTCTATACGAGCAATTCTTAAATATATATAAATTTATTCCGTGTACATCAGATTGAGTTCTAACGATTTGGATAAAATTTTATATTTAATTAAGGTTTTCTTTATCTCTATAGGTGTCTTATAGGCGATTTTACTCTAAAAAAGATTATTTTGTAACCAAGAATTCACATGTATCTATTAATGACCTGATTAAACGTATCAGATATAAAGTAGTAGTTAAGATTTTTTATTTCTATGCATTCTTCTTATGTTCGATCCCACGTTCGCAATTCGATTAGATTTCGCCCAGGTACTTATCATAAATTTCAGTTAAAGTAGTAAAAATATTCTAGCATATTGATAGTAGCAAGAAGTAATGAGATTTACTTGGTTATATTTTACTCCAAATTTGTGTTACCAGTTTGTTAAGTGCATAGATAAATGGATTTTCAGTTAGATTCATACAAGTAATACACTCGTGACCAGAAATTTAAAATAATTTACCACGACTTAGAAATCGATCTCTAAAATACATATATCACCCGTAAAATGACAACACAAATCTTCGAAAACCGTATGCAAATTTCAGGAATCCACCAGATGATACCGATAGTACGTCCCAATGACAAGAGTGTAAGAGTGTGATGCATAAGGAATGCAGGCAAAGAAGTACAATCTTTCCCAAGAGCAATTATCGCATAATGCAATAACCATTTTCTAATGCAATAAATGCATAGTTATGGCACAAAGGATGCATTTGGACGTTCTTTTGTTTGGTAGAATCTGGAATGTGAGCGTAAGCTGGAAGTTTCCGAGGAACTTGAAATCACCCACAATGTGATCTACAGGTTTTGGCAACGATTCCAAATAATGGTAATATGAGTAGACATTATAGTACAGGTCACCCCCAAGTTACAACTCCGAACTAAGACCCGTGTGTGGCATCTACTACCAAACGAACAGGATCAGACTTGACTCGCCAGTGCTCTCTTTAGAAACTGTTACAACAGTTTTAAGGTAGACAGTATGCAAACGCTTAGGACAGATAGATCTATGTGCTCATAGGCCTGTCAGATGTGTTCCATTTACTGTCTCCTGGAATAGAGAGGATGCATTATGGACAGCGCAACAATGGGCTTGTGTGATGTTTTCAGACCAGTCTAGATTTAGCTTGATGTTTGATATTGCCCAGATTTTCATATGAAGAGCGCCAGGCACCCATTACAACCAAGAGAACATAATTGAATGACACCGTGGTGCACGATTACTCGTTTGGAGAGGAATTATTCTGGGTTCCAGAACTGACTTGCATGGTCAAATTGGTGCCATGACAGGTCAAATCTATCGGGACGTCATTCTGGAATAACATGTTTGTTTCGGGGCCATAGGCCCAACATTCGTATTTATGGGTAAGAACACCCTTCCACGAGTAAGCAGCACTCGTCTTCGTATGGATAAGAACACCTGTCCTTACTTGCACTCATCGTAAACGAATGCCTTTCGATCGGAGGACATCATCCGTATGGACTAGCTAGCATTCTCACCAGACTTGAATCCAGTAGAGCATCTATGGGACATATTTGGCCGACGAGTTCCAGTCCGTCAACCACCTCTACATATCAGAAATTCGGAAGGCATTACTTGGTGAGTGGTGTGATAGTCCCCAAGACCAGATTGATAATTCCATGCTCAGCATACCAATGCATTGCACGGACTGAATTACATCGTCTGGGAGACATACTATCTATTAACCATCAATCAATCATACTAAACGTGTAATATTGGGGTTTTGTCAATAGTTTTGTTTGGTAATTTAATCCAGGGAGTAAAATAATTGTCGTTCTTATTTACGATACCAAACATATAGCATCTCTTTTGCTCTTTACCTTTTGTTTAACAAATTGGCTTTAGAAATAAGTCACATTTTCTTTTTCTTCCGGCGTTAGTTTATACACTATCTATTCACATAACTTATATTTTAAATGTTTAAAAAACATTTTTTTAATTCTTAGGCCCTTACATTGTATATTTTGTTTCCATTACATTCATAAATAAGTCTCTTACGTATGATTTTTGACAAGAAAAATTTTTTACGGTATTTTTTCACTCTAAAGCTTTTCTCAAAAACATTAAAAATCAAATTCAAATTACAAATTTTCTACAGCGAAATTTACGACAATGGCTTAATTAAGTTAAAAATTTTTTGTTCTTTATTCTTATATGTCCCTTTTTTTCATAAAAATACATACTGAATTTAATCAGCTTCAGAAGGTAGAACACGCTCTCTGATATTGACATTGAATTTGTTTGGTGTACGCCATGCTCATTCTAATAAAATACTTTTTTGTACTCATGATTTCAAAATTATATTTTTAATTTATATTTGATATATTTTTTCATTTTTAAAAAATTATATTTGGTATACTTTTTTAGTGAACAGTGCTTAATATTATTTTGTTCTCCCCTTCATTTATCCGTTTTATGCATGCATTTTTCATTTTGTTCTTTTTTTTCTCTGATATTAGTCATTTTTTTATTTAAAGAATTGAAACTCACCTCCAACCAATCCAAATAAGATGCGGTATATTTCAATTCTGAAAGAGGGGATGTATTAGCTGGTATAATGTGATGCAATGGCTTCAAAATAACTTCAAAATGAGACGTCATTCTTTTTAAAATACATCGAATATCTTCATTAAAGTCTACTTTTATGAAGATGAAAAAAACGTTTTACTGAAAAATAAGAGGTTCTTAATGAAGAGTTCTACCAATTATTCAGTGTTTGAGTTCAACTGACTAATAAAACCATATTTTTACAATTCATTGTAGCTATTAGTTTAATGATTATTATAACCTACAATGAAAATTATTAAAATATCATTCTTTATTCAGAGAAACAGATTTTTTTCAAAAGAAAGTAAATTTTCTTTCAATTCAATCTTCATTTGTCTCAAAAGATGCCATGATAATTTATTGTCTGATTTTTCATAGCTTTTCTTTAAAAAAAGAGTATTTATCTTTTAGCTACACACTCATCACATTCGCCTTTACAGGCCCCATTTTACAGGGAGGGCACATTCACGCTCCTCACAGATAGAACACAGAGCAATAACCATACCCTAACAGGGACTTGAACCAGAGACGCACATATCACGAGAAAGACGCACTACTTCTGCGCCAGGACGCAGGCAGAATAATGTTATATATATTAGAATTATTTTACAGTTTGTGCAATAAAAAAAGTGATTGCTCTATATTTCTCAAGTTTAAAAAAAGTTTTCTAATACAATAGCCTGCTTTCTGATTTTGATTGATTATTCAGAGTCCACCATATAGACTGTGACAAAAAATTAAAATCAATATTGGAAATATTTTTAAGAAAATCAATTCCATAATAATTAGAATTAACAAAAAATTATTTCAATCAATATTATTTCAAAATTAATAATTAATATTCGTCGTCAAAATAGTTAGTAGAAAAATTACAATACTTCTATTCTTTTTGATGTTCATAAATGAAGGGAAAAAGACAATGTCATCACTGCGTCAAGAAAAGAGATATTTAATTACAGCAGTGATTGTCACTTACAAACAAGGTTTGGGTCCCTAATGACTCTTTGATGACTGAGCAAACAACTCATAATCATCTTCTGATGAATCTTCGAAGGTTGAAAAAATGTTACAAAAAGATCACGAGCCGATAATGAACAAATGTCGCCAAAAGATCGCCGGAATTTTTCATTAATTTTTTTATTGCGAGCCTGTAATTTAATTATTTTTTCCTTGTAATGATTTTTTTGTACTAAAAACTAATTTTGATTGATAAGTACTTTGTTAATATCGTTAACGTTAGGTTCTTGTATAATTTCCAATTATAGTTTACATATTTTATCCTTTTTTTAAAGACCGATAAATTAAATAGTTATACATAAATCTTTCAAAATCTTTCTTTAAATTGCAATAATAATAAAATAGAAAATAAATAACATAACTAAATCCTAAAATAAAATAATTTTACTATAATAAAATTAAAATAAATATATTTAAATTAATGTAAATTAATATTACAATTTAAAAGAGTATATTACCTTCGATATATCATGGAATTACGTGATTTTTCCAATAAATAAGTGGGCAATGGATTCTAAAATCAGATTGCAGCTATGGTAATAATACGTGTTGGAGTTGCATTAATTGATTATTAAATAACTATTTAGCAAATTTATTTTAATGTTATTTACTTTAATTTATGCCGGCGTCCTTTCATAAGGATAGTTCGAGTCTCGGTTCGGGCATGGTTATTCTGTGTTTTATCTGTAAAGGTGTCTGAATGCGCCCCTCTGTAAAAAGGGAACGTGCTAGTGAATGTGATGAGAGAGGAACAAAAGTCATATTCTTGGCCCTAGTTGACGCTTCTACATAACAAGAGACTTTAATTAGGCTTAAATCGCTGACTTTCTCAGCGAGCTTGTACATGGCAAGTGCCCTAAACAACAACTTTTATTTATCGTAGCTACTAAGGTACTATAACAATGAATTGTACTGTACTATATTATACATTAAATATGTGGTACTATGACAAATTTTAAAATATATTCGAAGCTCAAACGATTAATAAAATATTAAATCAATTCATGTATTTCTTAGGGTATGTGTTACGTCATCGCTTTATGATAAATAATTTTCTTTTCAGAAATAAAATGATAGCACACATATGATTATTAATTTGAAATAAGTTCCGCCTGCCTTACGTATGAAACATTAAAATATATTTGAATATACAACGTTTGCGTGTTTTCTTCGTTGTTATCTCATGCTTGTCCTTTATCTGTAAATGATTATAACTTTCCAATTTTTTTTTAAAAAATAGCATTATTGTAATAATAGATATTTGTCAAATATCTGTCAATATCCATATAATATATCTACGCCAGTGATAGGCAAACTTATAAGCCAAAGATCTAAATATGAACATTACAACAATTTTGCGAAAAAAAATTGAGAGCCAAATATGCTTGTTTAGTAAACTTTCATTACACTAAATAAGACTAAATTTCCCACTTAATAAATATTTATTAAAGCGAAATTAGAGCCGCAACTTAGGAGCAAAAGAGCCACAGGCAACTCCGTAGCCGCTCTTTGCCGACCACTGGACTAAGCCAAAGTAGAAAGAATTCTGTTTGGCATATTAAGAAACTGTACGATTCTTAATATACTATTTACCTTTTGTTTGCCTTTTTAGGTTTATTTTCAGTAAATATAACAAAATACTTGTTTTCTCAAACATGAAGAAGGGGGAAAGCTTTGTGTGAACTCGATATTTCAGAAAAAAGTACTCTAATAAATAGTAAATAATATTTTGGCATGTTATTTCGCTTTCAAAATTTAGGATCAATTCCAAATTTTCAATCCAATCTTTTAAGAAAAGCAAATTAAAAACTGATTCTGAAATCTCTTAACTAAGCAAACGCATTACGCAGGAAAAGTGCCTTTTTGTATTAATACATATAATTTGAAGGGATTTATATGACTTTATCAGAAACTAAGAGTTTAATTCTTGTCTTTTTCAGAACGTAATATAGTTTAAATTTGTCTCAAAGACAAATACATACGACTTATTTACGTTCATTTGGATATTACACTCAAAGTGTCGAAGATTATAGAATTAATGACCAGATACTACAACGATGTTTCAAACACGCTATTAATACATTAGAAATCCCACTTATATGAGCTTAAAATTCTGCATCCCTTTCTATCCTTTTGCGTGTCGAAAATAAGCCTCCAACTCTGTGGCGACTCCCCACTGATAAGGGGCGCCAAGGCCGTAAATTTAGGGGTGATGCGTTAGAAAAAATGCCGGGAAGAGGGAGTTAGGATTACTTTCCAATAATCTCAACATACGTGCCCTCCATTAGGCGCACATTTCACACGGGAGGTGCCATGACTCACTAAATACCCCTGTGCATAATGCGAATGGAATCTTAGCCCGACCCCCTGCCTCTCGTGTGTTTTATGAGGCATTGAGGGAATTTAGGCGGTTTATCGGCTAGGCCTGATCAGGGCGATACTGCTAACAGAGAACTTCTACATCAGTAGGGGAGTTAAATGTGGCGATAGCATAATTGCCAACTTTTCGATTGTATTTTATTTTCTCGTTAATACATAATAAACAAAAAGTGTAGTAAATGCCAAAAGATTTTCAGGAATTTTGCGTTTTCGACCCTTTATGTTACAGCCCGAACTGAAAATTCGCCTCTTTCATACCAAAGTTCTCTGACCAAAAGTAGTCCTCTTTTACATATCCAATCATAGGTCTACAGACGGACTTTCCTTTTTGAAACATACATAATATGCAAAAAGTGTAGTAAATACCAAAAAATTCTAGCTTAGAATTTGGAGGAATTTTGCGTTTTCTGCCTTTTATGTTACAGACTGAAAACTCACCTCTTTCATACCAAAGTCATTTGACCAAAGATTGCCCTCCTTTATATATCCAATCAAAGGTCCACAGACGGACTTTCCTTTTTGAAACATACATAATATGCAAAAAGTGTAGTAAATACCAAAAAATTCTAGCTTAGGATTTTGCGTTTTCGGCCCTTTATGTTACAGCCTGAACTGAAAACTCGCCTCCTTCATATAAAAGTCATTTGACCAAAGATTGTCCTCCTTTACATATCCAATCAAAGGCCAACAGACGGACTTTCCTTTTTGAAACATACATAATATGCAAAAAGTGTAGTAAATACCAAAAAATTCTAGCTTAGGATTTTGCGTTTTCGGCCCTTTATGTTACAGCCTGAACTGAAAACTCGCCACTTTACTTCCAAAGTCATTTGACCAAAGATTGTCCCCCTTTACATATTCCAATCAAGGTCTACAGACAGACTTTCCTTTTTGAAACATACATAATATGCAAAAAGTGTAGTAAATGCCAAAAAATTCGAATTTGGGATTTTGAGGAATTTTGCGTTTTTGACCCTTTATGTTACAGCCTGAACTGAAAACTTGCCTCTTTCATACCAAAGTCATTTGACCAAAGATAGTCCCCCTTTACATATCCAATAAAAGGCCAACAGATGGACTTTCCTTTTTGAAACAACAGTGTTAGGCGTTTATGCTTCTATCACACCATATATAAAAGTAAACCATATAAGCCAAATGTATAAGAAATTTTTTTCTAACATTCTTCTTTTAAGTGACTTTTGAATTCTTCACTTTTTTCTTAGTACAAATTTTAAAATTTATTATAATTTTAAAAGAATTTTTCAAACTAGCCTGTATAAATAGGCCGTTTTAAATATCTTTGGGTTACTAAAGTTTGGAAGTATTGTAAGTTTCAAAAAAATAAAAAATTAAAAATTTCAGACTTGAATTTATGGATTTGGATAGCTAAGTGTACTGTTCTCCACATTCATAATTTTTTGAAACAACTTTTTAATAAAAATATCCATTCCATTAACTATTGAATGCTACTAACCTTTTAGATTTCCTGAATATTATAGTTCACAAACGAGAAAAACGGAGAATAATCCAACAATGATCAGATCATATTTTTGCAATGTAATCATTAAAAAAAGTCTGCTTATTTCCATCATTACATACTTTTCATTTTTTTAACAAATAATATACTTTTGCCAATTTGACAGCACAAATTTCTACTAACGTTTTAGGTCTATAAACATATTTAGTTATTACAACTCCTGCTACCTCAAGTTGTGATCTGAAATTTAGAATATGTTAATTTCTGATATAAATTTGTTATAGCAAAATCAAATACGGCATTTACATCCTTAAACTGCCGGCTTTCTGGCACAGAGGTAGCGCGTCTTCCTCGTGTTTTGGGAGTTCCGGATTCGAATCCCGGTTTGGGCATGGCTGTTCTTCTGTGTGCTATCTGTGAGGTGTATAGATGCCCCCCCCCCTGTGAAAAGGGGATGTGCAAGCGAATGTGGTGAGTGAGTAGCTAAGTCGTACTCTTGTTCCCAGTTGACGCTACTTGAAAAACAAGAGACGCTCCTTTCGGCTTAAATCTGCTGCTGTATCAGCGGGGGGCTTGTCTATAAGCAAGTGCCATAAGTAACAACAACAACATCCTTAAACTTGAAAAACTGAATAACACTAAATTACCTTTTGATTTGGTTGGTTTAGTTGGTTGGTTTTTTTAATGGTTCTTTGCTTGCGAAATAATTTGAAAATCCATGTCAAAACAGTTTTTAAATGACTTTTAATAAAATACAACATGGTAACTAATTAAAATGTCTATATTCATTCAAATTGAAAAAAAAGTGTTTGCCTCCAATACATTCATGTCAAGATTAGGGCTCATGAATATGATGAAGTTCACAACTGAAACTAATATTAAAAACAAATACTAAGCCATGATTCTTACAACAGTCAAATAATGTTAACAGCTTTAAAAAAATAATACTTATTATCAATGCAAATAATAATTATCATTCGTAATGAAAAAAAATTGCTAAATTCTAGACTGCCTTTAGAAATCGGCAGGAAAACAGTTTTGCTGATTAAATTGTAAACACCCAATGCCATACGACATCTATATTATATGGAAATGAGAAATGTTTCCGAATAAAAAATCCCAACATGCAAAGCCTGGAATAACTAAGAACCCAATTAAAAGATATATTTATTTAAGGTAATTAATTTTTGATTCATATAAGCAGAGAAATCTTCCAAACACGACAACAGACTCATCAACAAGTTCTTTCCATTAACAATACAAACCTCGCTGTCTCGTCGTCTCTCGAGGTCGTCTCGAATTGATTTTTGCGAAGAGAAGAAGAGAAAGAGGTGTGTGGATCTCTGCCATCTCGAACACTCCGTGGGCGTTATTGATGAGTGTCCCTTCTTGCAGTGAAAAGTGATCGCAGATTTCCATAATTGATGATGGCGTTAATCGGCTTCCCAGGATTCTGGAGCAATTACCAGAGATTAGGGCAGCTCTGAAACCGAACCCGCTTTCCGTGGTTATTGTTGCTGCCGAAGAGATAACTTTCTGAAGGGGGGGGGGCATTTGACAACACTTTATTTCTTGGGTAATTGGTGCCAGATAGGCAACATCTTGGAGCATAAGTTATATCTTGCCAGAGAATAAAAGGATCATCTTCGGGTGATAAATCGATTCCAGTTTTCTTTACGAATCATGTATCATCCTTGAATATTCTTCGATTGAAATGATGTGAAATATGAAAGTTACCTCCGTTAATGTTTAGATAAAAGAAAGATGTATGGATCATATTATACTACCCCAAATAGAAAACACATAGATGAGTTGCAAGAGATAGCGTTTTAGACAAAAATGAATAACTTCTGTTATTTTTCCCATCTAGTTCAGATCATGCGAATAAATAATTTAGGAGTAAACTATTCCACCTCCCTTCTTTCAATTATGGTTTTAAAGAGCTTTTAGGGAATGCACATTTTGGGGTGCTCTTCTTTATGACCGAATCAGATATTCTTTATTTATTCTAATTTGATTCTTGTTTAAGAAGTTTTAAATAACAATTTTAGCAAATTTAATTAACAAAATGCTTGATTTTAAATAATTTTCTATAAAAGAGGATTACAGTATGGAAAATAAAAAAATGCAGAGTTGATATTCATCAAAATACTGAAAAAAGGGGACAAAACTGTGTAACAAAATCTAAATAATATTTAATAAAGGATTCAAACATTTTTTTTTAATTATAAAGCATTATTTTTTTCAGAATTATAAAATAACGTAATATGAAATTTGTGAATGATAATTAGACTTGCCACTAGAATATTGTTCCACAATTAGTTTAAATAATTTTATTTTTATTTGCATAAGTAAAATCGTACGACCTTTATAATTAAAAACCCAAAATTAAATAGCTGCCAATATATCGCAAAATAAATCTGGAGAGTGCAGTGCACCTAGATAATTGTTTTTTTTAACTATTTAATAATTCCACCTAGGTAAAAAGCATAAAATTATAAATAATATTTTACGAAATGCAAGATTATATAAAAATAAATTAAACTA
>JAOUZG010019144.1:2278218-2297669 GCA_026289955.1 Argiope argentata
AAAAAAAAAATAGATAAAAATATAAAATAAAAAATATATATTTATATAAATAAATATATATAAATATATATAAAGATATATAAAGAACAACAAATACAAAAAAGAATAATTTAACCTTTAAATTTATTATCAATTTTTAAAAATTTGAAGATAACAAAATTTTGATTATTATGACACCTAACCTGCTACAAATTATTTCAAAGAAAATATTATAAAAATTAAGAATGCTTTCTAAATTATTAAAATAATATTTTTAAAATTATTATAATACATATATATTTAGTGAGCGCCCCTGCTGCTACTGCTAAAGATATAGTGTGACAGAGACCAAAGTAACCAAAATAAATTGAAACAGAAATCAAAGTAAAAATAAAGGTGAACAAAACCGAAACGAAGGTAAAGTAAAGGAAATACAGCTTGAAGACTTTCTTATCATCAGGCAGGGATTCCAAAAACAGGGAATTTTTTTCCTTCAACGGATTTGACTATAGTCTAAAAATGGGAATGGAATTGAGAATTTTTCGGGTCATCAGATTTTCTTTTATATCTATCTATATATATCAACTGAATTCAGTGGTGCAATAACTACACTCTTGCTAAGATAGTGATTAGACACAGACAATTTTATATTTTATTCTCATAATATCAATTGTGAATCAAGGTTCCAAAACGAATGATTTTTTCACCTGTATGAGAGAAAAATTTCGCTCTTAACAGACGACACTAATTCTTGTAAATTTTCAGCCTTATTGTCAAAAATCTAAATTGTGACTTAATGGTTTAAATAATAAAAGTTTCAGCAATTCATTAATACAGTAAATAAATAAAAGTAGGAAGAACAGATATAATTTTTTAATGAATTTTTTGTCGAGCGTATTGTTAAGGAAATTTAAGGAAAATTTAATGAAAAAATTTTCGCATACAAATGTTGATAGGAAATTTTTCAATTTGCAATATCAACAAGCTATTGAGGATTAACATATAAAAAATGAAGAGGCAACAATATTTGTCTTATAAGAATATAGCTTAGAATTATTAGCTATAGAATTATAGCTTTGATATAGCCTCAAGTATTTTTTTTTAAAAATACTATTCATCATGAATTAAGTGAACGAGAGATGATAACTGATTTATCTTCCAGAATAAACTACACAAAAGAGAAGAGATGAAAAGAAAATCTAAAAGCTGTCGTAAATTAATTTTAGGTAATTCATTTATTGGAATTAGAATATTTTTTATCTGAAATCAGCTTTGATGATGCAGATAATCCAATGCAAGTGAAGAATAACGAAAAAATAAAATATCACAATAATAATAATAATCTGTAATATAACCCCAAATATTTTATGCTGAAAACACTATTCAAAATCCACTAAATCAATGAGAGATGATAACCAATCCTCACTTAAATTTCGATTAATATTTAAATTTGCTTAATGAGTTATCTTTTTCTCTGAGAGGAGACAGACAACAACAAACTGGAAAATCTGAATGACCGGATCACCGTAACAGTAACACTGGCTGGAAAATAATTGAGTTCTTCTCCGACCAAGGTACAAACCTTCCCAAAGGAAGTACATCCATCATTGATGAGAGGAGCTAGTCACCCATCCTTTTGTGTAAACATCAGGGTGGCGAAATCAAATTATGTGACGAGGAGACAGACAAAATAACTTCATTATTCAAGTTCAGGTCAGAAATGTCTGTACTTGGAATTCCTCAAAATGCTGAAGTCCAATTTTTCATCATATTCAATTCTTTTTATAGTTCAAAAAAGCAAAAAGAGATGCAGATGCATTCCCTTGTGGTTCGCAAAGTTACAGGATTGACTTCGAGAAGCCAAGCTCTACTTCCAGAACATTCCATCTGCATATAAACGATTCCAATCTGGATTCCCTATTATAGCAGAAAAGGAAGGCGCAGAGAACAGATAAAGATCTATCCATTCTGTGGAACAACGATTAAAAACTTTTCCCTCCTCCCTTTAAGGCCACCGCTCCACCTTAGACGTGTAGAGACGTGATTAAGAATAAGCCCTGGCAGGAAGAAGGGCTGTTAACGAGAGAACAGAAACTTGTGCGAGGAATAAAAGGGGTGGGGATGGGATGGGCTTCAAAAAGACACCTCGCTGTCGAAACAAATGGAGGACGATCGTTCTGTCTGTCTGTCTCATGACGGAGGCGGCATGTAACGATTTTAACTGCTGGTCGTAGTGTTTCTGGAAAAGTTTGGAATGGCTTTTAGTAGGCTGTAGGGACTGTGCGTTAAGTTAAAGCAGCGGGCGATAGGGCATTCTGCCTTAATGTTTTAGTATTTTTAACACATTTTAAGTGCGTGTTAATTTATATTTATATTTAAAATTGTTATCATGTCAGAACATGATGTTTTTGGGATGAAGTTTTCGGCGTCAACAAAAATATGTAAGATAAACTTTGGGATCCTAACGGGAGTAGAGGTCTTAGGATTCGCATTTCGTCAAAAGTTAAAGAATGAATTTTTTAAAATAATGGATATAAGAGATAGTCCAATATGAATATGCTTAAAATAAGTTACAGGATATATATTTTAAAAGAAAAACCAAGAATCTCATATTAACAACATGAAAACGGTTACAATGACTACCACAAAGATGGACTCGTAGAGTGAACATGTGGTACGTGGTAAGATAAATTATCGAGATATTTCAAGAGAAACAGCGGAGTTAGCTATCGTTTCTATTTCGTAAAAGGCAAAATATATATAGAAAAAGTCAACTATGAACTTGTAGAGCATTTTCGATATGGTATGGTAATCATCTTGAGCGTAATAATCCAATTAAAGTTTAGTTACATAAACTTCTCTTTGTAAAGCAACATTATGACTATTTTGAGACGGACCTCGTAATTTTAAACTGTTGTCAGTAAACGAGGATTGTAACTGAGCTGGCAGTCACCTCTCCATATTATGCCACACCAATGGGAGGACGTTTTTGTCCTAAAGGAATGTGGCGTACGAACAGACCTGATTACACGACGGCTCTTCAGAGGAATTGGGGCTTGAACCTGAGACCCTAAGAACCATGAGCCTATTTTACCACCCTGTCACAGTGAATGGTGTAATAATCATATGAAAAAACATATAAATTGCTATTTTGTTACTTCGCGATTTCCAGTATCTTACGTCAGAGATGAAAAAATTACAAATACAAAAATATCAACATATACTCTTAATTTTAGCATTCGAAATCCTCTTCGTCATCTACGATGTCTATCTACGTGTTAACTATTCAAATGATGATATATTTTCTCTCTTTTTTTACACTAGTTGTTACGTCGCTAATTTGGAAAAATCGATTATAAAAAAAATGTACGTTTTACACGTTCATTTCTTAGCTTTATTATACACATTTTCGTAACAAATTGAAAATCGAAGTCTCGTTATTGATATTTTCCGGGTGTCTAGTGCCGTTTTCGAAACAGAAATAATACAATTGTCTTTTTCCAAGGAATCGCTGTAACTATTTGAGTTAAGTTTAGTAATATTAACGTCCCTTTTAAAAATAACAATCAAGTACACCTCCTAATTTTGCTTTAATTAATTATATTAACATCCCGCTTAAAAGCAACACGTAGGCTAATTTGGGACGATCCTCGTAGTTTTAAACCACGTCCAAATACCTAGGGAGACTCCTGATTTGGCAACCTCCCTCCAAAATTCCACACCACACTAGAGGGTGGAGTTCGGGCCTCGATGTATGTAATGTGCACCAGACTCGCTTATACAAAGCTTTTTCGGTGGAATTGTTTCGAATCTGATATTCTGGTTTCAAAACCGTGGTAATCTCTTGTTACCACGAACCTTGTAACTATTTGAATCGTATAGAACAGAACGCCGTCTCATACCCCCGTATCTGGGACCCTTCTGGACACTTCACGGGTTGGTGGGCATGTTACGGGAATTTCATTTTAAGTATTAAAATATTTACAGTAAGGGAAAAAAAACTATTTACAGAATTTACAAGTATATAAGATACGATAACGAGAAAAACCGTTTACAGAGATTTTCTTCTTTGAAAAATGATTTGAAACTATTATAGGCTGAAATATAGTATATGTTATGATATACACACATTCTGTGTTCATATAATTTTTTATGACATACTAGGTGACGTTGCAGGTATTAAAATGAGAGGGAAAATAATTTAGCTAGTTGGAACGGAGAGAAACTCTGCTTCATTGAAGTGCTTGTTTTCATCCTCAGTCTTTGTGAATATGAGACGTGGTATTGAGGACTAGGAAGATGAGAATTGATTTCTATTTCCACTTATAATCTAATTATGATATGGATTGTTTGTCTGGATAAACTGTTGCTGGCGACTCTTTTCAGCCATTAGCGAGTGTATATCATTTTACTATACCTAGGCACGAAGTCCGTGGGAATAATTGGCACCTTTCTCAAGTTGATATAGGAAAGAAGGATTTGAATGGTATGCCTTATTATTTGTATGCATATAAAGCTTTAATGGTATGCCTTATTATTTGTATGCATATAAAGCTTTAATGATATGCCTTAAGCTTTGTGTGCATATAAGCTTTAATGATATGCCTTAAACTTTTTGTGCATATGAAGCTTTAATGGTATGCCTTTAAGCTTTATTTGCATATACAACTTTAAAGGTATGCCTTAAGTTTTGCGCAAATATAAAGCTTTAATGTTATATCTTAAGCTTTGTTTGCATATAAAGACTTAATGGTATGCTTTAAGCTTTGTATGGCATGAAGCGGTTTAATTATACAAATTTACAAATAAAGATGGTTCGAATTTTAGGAATCATTACTTTAGAAAACAATCAAATTTTCCCAAATAGGTACCGCAAGAACCCTCAAAATATTATTATTTCTTATAAGAAATCTAGCTAATGTTCTTTATTATGTATTTTAATCATAAATATATGTTCTGTTTTTATTATATCTAAACCACAGCTTTTATTATTGGTTTTTATATAACTAAACCACAGTTTTTTTATATATCTAAACCACAGTTTTCATTATATCTAAACCCTAGTTTTTTTATATATATACATCTAAACCACAGTTTTTATTATATCGAAATCAAAGTTTTTATTATATCTAAATCAAAGTTTTTATATAACTAAACCACAGTTTTTTTTTTATATATATCTAAACCCCAATTTATATTATATATATATATATATATATATATATAACACAGTTTTTTATATATATCTAAACCACAGTTTTTATTATATCTTAAACGCAATTTTTTTATTATATCTAAACCACAGTTTTTTTTCTTATATCTAAACCACAGTTTTTATTATATCTAAACCAAAGTTTAACAGAAAATATTTTGGAAAGAGTTATTTCTGCATTCCTCTCTAATAACAGTACTCGAATGAGACTTTGCGAAATTTGTGCTCGTCCCTGACGATCACCCTTCTGACTGACAGAGACAGAAGATTCGCAGTCACACCAGCACCTCCTTTTAATGAAGCGGTACCAACACATTAAACACCCTGCCTCGCACCCCCACCAGACGAATGTTTCCAGAAACACTTTTCAATGTGTTCATTACTGCGCGTCACTCACTGGTGATGACAGATCCAGAGGGCCATGTATTTCCAGACATATCCTGCGAAAGGATATCTGAATAGGGAACTTATATCCTGGATTGTCAGCTCTAATGATTCGCATAAATACGTAATGTGTCGGTGGAACGGTCGCGCAGACTTTTATTTCACATCCTTTTTCCATTCCGGGAGTTGGCTTCTTTTTTCCCCCCGTCTTGACATTATCGTCTGAAGGCGGGAGGAATGGAATGGATTTTCATTTCTAATTGAGTTCCTAACGATGGTAATTGGCGGAGGGGGGAGGTTTTTAATGGGGAGGAGAGATACGTAAAGGGTTTTAAAAGGAATTTTTCTTCATAGAAACATAGTTGATTGAGTATTTTTAGAAATGTTTCGAACGGTATTTAGTTAGTCTTTCTATGTTTTTAAATTATGAAGTTTACAAAGGGAAGCTATTCGCTTCGAGATTTTTATTTTTTGTTTGGAAAAATCTCTCTTTTTTTTAAAAAAAAAATTATGTATGTCTCTAAGCACGGTACTGCACAAGCATGTAGATGCAAACAGATAAATTTGATATTTGATCTTTAATAACAAGTTTTAAAACTGTACATAAAAATTTATTTGAAATCTACCTGAATTAGATTTATCTGTTTCCATACTCGAAAGCACACGGGCTTGATAGCTTAGGAACGTGAAGACCTAGGTGGATAAAATTTGTTGCGCAGTTTTATTGGCAGAATTTCATATCTGTATTCAAATTTTTCCAGGAAATCCATCAATGGTTGACTTTTTGAAGTCCTACTTATTCTCATTTTTTAAAAAAATCTAATGAATCAGAGAAACAGAAACTTTAACAAATGAAATTTGGTATGTTGACTTCTATATAAAGTTGCAGATTTCGTAGCATTTCAGTTTAATTACTAAAAAGCAAAATATCCAAAGCAAATATTCGAATTTCTTACTTGGGCTCAATTGCACTAGATTGCCTTCTTATATGTTAATTTTGATGGATAAGAGAGTATTATATATATATATATATATATATATATATATATATATATATTACGGACTTTGTTGTGACATCTTTAGCACTTTCTATTCAATTCCTTGACACACATTCATACGGTCGTGGTATAGACTCATATAAAAAAGAACAGAAAGAAAATATTTTTTTATTTGCATTTGAAATTTCTCTCTTTTTTTTATCTACATTTCAAATTTCTCTATTTTTTTTAATTCACATTTGGAATTTCTCTTTTTTTAATTCACATTTGAAATTTCTCTTTTTTATTCACATTTGAAATTTCTCTTTTTTATTCACATTTGAAATTTCTTTTATTTATTTATTTATCTTATAATTATTATGGTAACTTGTGAACAACATTTAACGAATTTTGCGTTCATTTAGAATAAAAAATATCAAAGATTAAGCTTTTTAATGAAACAAAAAAAAATCGAAAGCATACAGAAATAATCAAATCTACAAAAATACGAAATGCTCATAAAATATAGAATTTCCGAGGATAAATAAATTTACAGTAACAAAACTCGTATTAATAATTACTGAAACCTGAAAACCCAATTCAACATTAAAGATTAAGTAAACGGCTCTTTCAAATCTACTCAAAATTTACACATCATATAAGAAGAAATTTCATAAATCTTGAACTCGAATGGAGGAAAGAAAAAAATATATACTGAATACAAACTATCACCTTTTATAAATTTTATACGATCTTATTTCCAAATAAGTGAAATATTATTGCTAGACGAAAAATACAACTTTATTCCTATTTCGTGGGCAACAAATCGAAAGACTTGCTATATTTTTAATATCACTCAATTTCCTCTCACATTCACATATCTTCCAAACGAATATCACATCGCTGGTAAATGCAGAAAACTGGCAACGAGGTGGAACGTTGTCATAACAACCGGTTCATCAAATGATATCAGAATGACGGTGATCAAATCACGATGACTGTTTCTTGGCAATAAACTCTAAAAATTCCTCCGAAAGATAAAACTTTCCAATAAGATATTTTGGCGTGTGAAAATAGTTTTTGAGAGAGAGACAGATCAGCTAAACGTAACGGAACCTACAGTTGCTAAGAAACCGGCTATCTACTTTATAGGCAAATATATATATATATATATATATATATACAACTCTTGGCGGTTCTGAATTTAAGTCCTGTTCGTTGAAAACTAAAATTTACGTTCTAAAGACGAAGCGATTAAGGAAACGACTGACAGTAAATAACACCATCGTATGGAGAACTTCAATGGCTTAGTGGAGCAGCCATTCTAAGGGGAATCTGGGTTTTAACTCCGCCTAACTCCACCGCTTCCACATTCGCAGTTTCACACAACATTAACTTCGAACAGCCAAGACAGTCTTGCTATCGTAGATGGTAATAAAACCTCTCGACTTGAAAAGATAGAAAAATTAACTTCGCATAGGTTAGATACAGAAGTATAAAAAAAGTAAAATAAAGGTAACATTAATGTTTGGAATGTTTAGTTTGAATCGATTCGTTAAGACTTTCTTCTGATTCTTGGAATGGAAGCTTTAAAATCTTCTGAGCAGTCTTCAACTTCGGTAATTAAGATAAGAATTAATAGCTGAAGTGGGAAAAAGAAGGAATTGACGTTATAAAATTCAAAATGTGTTTCTATCGTTTCTTAAAGATTGCGTTTGTTTTAATTTTATTTTGGAAGAGTAGGTAATAACTTTTGAAATATGGTTCTGGATGATTTTATACAGTATTAAAATAAATTGGAAGTGAGATTTATTTTTGAAGAAAATGCTATGGATGGAATGATTTTCGTAATGAAAAATGAAAGAATTATTAAATTCGTAAAGTATCTTATGTTTGCCAAGAATGATTATTTACTTTTTATGCATATTTAAGGGCAACTTACTTTTCGAAAAGAATTTATTAAAGAATTTCTAAAGAAGAAGAAAGTATGCGTAATTAACATTTAAGGGTTCACAATATTTGTAAAGCTGAGAATTATCATTCAGGCCACCGCTGTGCTTTTTTAAACTTACCTAACCTATTTATTAAACATATTATATATTGTAAAATTATTTCGTTACCAATGTTTACAGAACGAATCCTTTTTTAATGACATGTTTCCCATTTAGTTTCATAAAATTTAAAATACTTAAAATTTGTTATCCCATATAAATATTGTACCCATTTGTTTTCATAAAATTATTAAAAACATAATTGACTACTATTAAATATTCAGTTTTATTTATTTTCCCGTACCAATAAGAAAAATGAAACATATGCTATTTCAAACTGTTTTATTAAAGTTTAATACATAATATATAATTTTTTATTTATATCAATTTTACAAAGTTACTAATGACGCATTCTAAAGATATTGACCTTTTCTACGTATTTAATATTTTAAGAAATTTAATATTTTTAATATAATGTATAGAAATCCAGAATAATGATATATACAAAAATTCGAACCACTATCTAAGATAACAAAGTTTTTATCTTTACGAATATAAAAAAATTTCGCAGGCATCCTGTCACAGAGGTATCGCGTCTTCCTCGCGATATGGGCATCCCGGGTTCGAGTCCCGGTTATGGTATGGTTGTTCTTCTATGTAATATCTTTGAGATGTGTGAATGTGCCTCCCTGTAAAAAGGGGCTGTGCAAGCGAATGTGATAAGTATGTAGCTAAGTCTTACTCTTGGCCTTAGTTGGTGCTACTTCAAAAACAAGAGACGCTCATCCGGCTTAAAATCGCTGGTGGCTGTCTGCTCGCTTATTCATGGTAAGTGGTGCTTATAACAACAACATGAAACAAATTAAGCAGATTAAAAGTTTTAAATAATTGGACGGCATACGAATAAAATCCAATACTTTAACCTTAATGTTGACGTTTATTCGGCACTTAATCTTCTCTTAATTCCTTTTTCACTTAAAAATAATATCTTCCATTTTATGATCTTAGCTGCTACACTTCACGTAAACCAAGCAGGCATTAAAGTCCCGCAACTTTCAAGTACCAAAATGGACAGCAATCTATTAACTCAGCAGTGTATCCAATTACGCTTTCTTAGCTCCAACTAAATTACTTTAAACGAAAACTAATTTTCTTATCCTTTAACTATCCACTTAGTTCTTAAAATTTAAGCTGCAAGACAAAACGTGATGATTAATGGCATAGGGTGCTCAACTGGCGTGCATTATCCAACAAAGAGTCAACAACATATGGTATCCCGCGTTTTTTATCCCACGCATTTTGAGGAAGAACTAACTTTTCCCTCTAAAAAGTATTTTTTTTTCCATCTTCTTCTCCTCTTTATATTTTTCATCAATGCATTGTTTTCGATGAGCTGTTCCCACACACTATCCACTTTAGTTTATTCTTTGCATTTCGAAAAAAAAATATATTTAATAGTTTTCAGTTATTTTTTTTATGTTCAAAAGTTACAAGTATCAAGCGCCTGAAAATTGAAAGAACCCTTTTTTTTAAAATGTTGATTTTTAAGATTAATGAGGCAATGGTTGAGTTTCCGGAATAGTAAATGGGGAAATCTTTTCTGGTGGATTAAAATTGCATTTCTTCGTAATTTAAGTAACTGGAATTTCTACATAATCATAATATTTTGTTTTTAGAGTAATTTTCTTTTATAAATTAAAACAATGATGAATTATATTTTTTATACATTTTTTCATCACATCGAATAATTTTTTACAGTGGGCTTTAATTAATAGAACCTTATAAAATCCATTTCAAAAATCCAAATACTAGCTCATTAATTTAAAAAACCCACATTCAAAATGGCTTTTGAACAGATTTTTCTGATCTTATATCAATTCAGGCTTCTCTTTTTTTTTCTCGATAAATATTTGAATTATTTACGTAGTGAATCAAAATGAAGTATATCGACCCATGAAATTGAAAAAATGAAAGAATACCCATGAATCAAAGCTTTAACATTTAAATTAAAGGATATTTGAAATCAGAGATGAATAGGAGTTCGAATTTTTTCATAAATTTATAAAATGAATATTTTATTAGCCCGTTTTCATGAATGCCTCGTACAAACACCTATTTTCTTCAATGTTAATTTTAAATTATCTATATTGCTTTCGATGTAGTTGTAAAGTTATGGCTTCAAGGTTTGGAAAAAAAATTCTAACACAAGCCAAACATACAAAACACATACATATAGCATTACATACATATAAAACACATTACATAATATATTACATATAAAACACATTACATATTATATGTAATACATTACATATAAAACACATTCATATAACACATACATATAAAATATTCCAACACATAACACATACATACAAAAGAAGAACCATTATGTCCTCCCCTTTTGCCCACTCTACGCCTTTACATGTGCAGTAAAAACATGAAATATATATATCGATAGTTGATTTAATTATTTTCATTTTAAAACTTATATTCAACTGAAGAGATCATCCCAAAATTTTATTTCATATTCTCCAATAATCTCCATCCTTATCTTGGCATGAAATTTGTTGACTTTTTGCAAAGTCATGAACGCCCAGATTAGGATTGTGTGCTTGATAGAAAAGTACAGAAAATCAGTATCATTTATTATTATCATATTTTTTTTTGCAATTGTTAAAATGTTTTTATTATGTGAGAACATCATGTTGTATTGGGTTTTTTTTTTGAAGCTACAAAATGAACGGGTAGAAAATTGCCGATTTATTGCTTTTAGGGCATCAATTTTCCGCTTTTAGGATTATTAGAAAATGTAAAGATGGTTGTCACATTTGGCGACATATCATCTACAAAGAAGCTACTTGGCACAATTATATACCATGTATTCGATTCTCGATATATCTGTACATACGTATTTTGATAGTTAAAGGATTGTTTCAAACCTGTTTAAATTGATTAATGACTTAAGTTAAGACCAACAATGCCTTAAAAATATTAATGCTCTCACATGATAACAGGAATTTTGAGATAGCAGATATCATTTTTTTAATAATTGATTTATTTTCTTTTCTAAAATTAAATTCAGCTGAAGAATTCTTCCCAAAATTTTCTCTCATACTTACGAATAAAACTGTAACCCCATCTCTAACTTGGCATAAATTTTGTTGACTTTTGGCTAGGTCATGAACGCCCAGATTTTTATTTACAGAATCCCGCTCATGAGGTCGTAGAATAGTATGAAGAATCAGTACATTCATTATTAGCCACATTTGGCGAATTATCATACTTTTGAAATAGTTACCACAGTTCTGGATGATTAGTTGGAGTCAGAGTTTAACGGTACAAAAGCCAAACATGGTTATATTGCGCCAAACTTTTGGTGAATCTCATAGTCCTGGAAGAGCCTATTGGCGAGTGAATTTTGCATTGTTCTATTTTGGAGGTTGATCTGTAGGGTACATTTAGTACTCGAGTAATATGAAACTGAATATATATATATATATATATATATATATATATATATATATATATATAGACGTTTTTTTAGACTTACTCCCACAACAATTTGGCACAAAATTACTATTGAAATAAAAATAATTAAATACCAAATTTCATATATTTAAATAACGGCGTTTATCAATTATCTCGCTCTCATACATTGAAAATTACAAAGTGACAGTGAAACCACAAAATGAAAGAAAAGAAAATTGGTGGTTTATCGTTTTTGGGGCATCAATTTTCCACTTTGGGGATTATTAAAAATTGGTAAAGATGGTTGTCATATTTGGCGACTTATCGCCAACAAAAAGTTACAACTTGGCACGAATGTCCGTCATGTACCCGATTCTCGATATATCGATGCATGCATATTCTGATTGGAAATTGAATGTTTATTTGGACTAATCAGCACCAAAATGTGACACAAAATTGCAGCTGAAATCAAAATACCAAATTTTATGTACTTAAATCATCGTGTTTTTGAAACATCTCGCTTTCATACATCCTCTTGTACAGGAACGCATATGAACTTCATTCAGCGACAGTTGCAAATTGCGATAAATAATATCACACAGTGGTCCAATACTAACGGCTTTACCATCTCCACATCGAAAACCGCAGGTGTCCATTTCTGCCGAAAACGTAATCTCCATCTAGATCCCGAACTAAAGCTTAATGATGCAGAAATACCATTTGTGAATGAAATCCGATTTTTGGGTATTACATTTGACAGAAAACTTACCTTTCTATCCCATGTGAAAACATTGAGAAAAAAGTGTGAAAAATCACTAAATATTTTAAGGGTTCTATCAACTACAGACTGGGGAGCAGACAGAAGCTCGATGCTTAAAATATATAAAGCCACAGTACTCTCTAAACTGGATTATGGTTGTGAAATTTATGGATCGGCAAGGAAAAATGTGTTATTTAAGCTAGATACAATCCATCACACAGCTCTTCGACTCTGTTCAGGAGCTTTTCGAACATCACCTGTGAAGAGCTTGTATGCTGAATGCTATGAGCCTCCTCTAGAATTGAGACGGAAGATGCTACATCTCAATTATTATTTTAGAATCAAATCAAATGTGAATCATCCATTTCATAATTTTAAACTTCGCCCATTTTTAGTTCGACTGCAAGATGCTAGGAAATCGGTAATACCCATATTTTTTACGAGAATTCATAATATCCTCTCAGAACTAAATTTACTCTATATAGATGTAACTACACAGCCGTTAAATAAAACTCCCCCTTGGAAAATCTCTAATGTGCAATATTTGAACCCTTTTAAGTCTTTTATAAAATCTGACACAGCAGACATTATTTATCAACAGAAATTTCTTGAACACAGGCATCATTATCAGGATTTAACACCAATATATACTGATGGATCAAAATCTGTTGGTCATGCATCTTTCGCTGTCCTTTTCCCTGAAAAAGTTTTTTCTTACAAACTTCATTCTTCTTGTTCAATTTTTACAGCAGAGGTTATTGCTATTTTATATGCATTACAAGAAATTTCGCATGATATGCGAAAGCATTTTATTATTTATACTGATTCCTTAAGTGCTTTAATGTCCCTCCAATCATCTAATTCCAATTTTCATAATCATCCACTAATTTTAAGAGTTTTAGAGATTTTTAATGACTTGGATTCCCATGGTTTTACAATTTTATTCTGTTGGGTACCATCGCATGTGGGAATATTGGGCAATGAGAAAGCGGACAATGCCGCCAAATCGGCAACTACCCCTATAAATTTGGCTTTACCAGCGAGCGACTTAAAAAAACTCGTTAAAATGGTTCTTCATTCGAAATGGCAATCAGAGTGGGATCTTGAGATAGAGAACAAACTCCATGCAGTAAAACCAATTTTACAATCTTGGCCTTCATTAAGCAATAGAAACGCAGACACTCTTTTAACACGCCTACGCATTGGTCATACTAGATTCACTCATGTTCATCTTTTACTCGGCGATCAAACACCAATGTGTTCGCAATGCAAATGTCAAACCTCTATACACCATATTTTGAGTGACTGCTCATGTTTCAGTGTTCAGCGATTGAGATTTTTTCGGGCGTCTACGGTTTCTTTGTCGGATTTGCTTGGCATAACCCCTCATGTTAATCTTTTTGAATTTTTAAAATCGATAAGGCTTTATTCCCTTATTTAAAATGGTGATATTTTTTAGAAAATAGTTTCGTTTTTAAACATTCCAAATAAAACTCTCGTATTGCGATGCTTTCATTTCTCTGGTTGGCGCAGCATAGTCAAACTCCTGGCTTTTGTGCCACAAAAACCAAACCAAACCAAACATGCAAAATTACAGATTAAAAGCTTAATCTCTTGATGAATTTGAATACGGAAGGCAAAGGATGATATTTTATAATTCATAATTCGTCTTCTTATTTTGATATGAAAGACGGCAAAAATATATAGGCTAATTATCTCGTATTATACACCAAATAAACATTTTTTAATGTATTGTTATTTAGTAGTTTTTTGAAGTAGAATCAGTTTTTAGTAATTTTTAAAAGGAGTGATTCAATAAAAACTGTAGTTTTCTGACTCAATTAATTAATTTGTCGAATATGTAAATCAATCATTTTAGAAAGAAATTAGTTGATTATTCTTTTTTTATTCAACCAATTTTAATAAAAATTTGTAAAAGCGTATTAATTCAATTAAAAGAAAAAAAATCATAAATATTTAAAAAAAAACCATCAACTAAAATCTCGACATTTTCAGATTTAATCTTCTTATTTTAATAAAGAACGCGTACGACTAAAAAGAAACAGTTAATAACAAAAAGTTTCCCTATAATCCCTTTGTTTAAAATTCTTTCAAATCTTAATTCTACTTGCGCACGAAGAGTTAAAGTGTGTTAATTAGACAAAAGAAAAATAAGGAAAGCAAAGCTCTAAGAAGGAGGAAAAAAACTTCCACTTTGTCTATTAATATAAGTAATTTTCCCCTTATTAAGCAGCCTTAAGTCTTCAAAAAAAGTTCTAGTCCTTATATTTGCCTTCGACTGGGAAACCTCAAAACAGCGCTTATGAGAATGGTTCCCCCAATTAATAACGGCTTAGAGGATACCAATTAAAGCTTAGTTCTTACATCAATTAATAATAAATACAACTTAATGAGTGCGCAGTGTTGCGTCGGAAGCCCAAGCAAATAAATAAATAAAACAGGAGGAATAAATACCCGTCCATTGTGCACAGGGGGGCTGTAAGAGGACTCTTTCCTGTGTCCTCTTAATTAGAGGACAAATCCCTCGGCCTAACTCGTGGGGGATTTTCTTGGGGATTAAGGGCAATCTAATCCCCTCGATGATTGGTGGAGTGTATTGGTGGGGGTGGGTGGTAGGGAAGTGGGAACGTCTCGAGGGAGGATAAAGAAGAAGACAGCAAGAAGGAAATGGTAGGTTAGTTTGGAACGGTGATTGGGTCCAATTGATTAGATATAATCAAATTACCAACAATGATTACAGTGTTCTTCCCAATCGGTCAATTGTGAGAAAGTGCAGAAAAGAAATTTTAGAAAGTCGTCAAATTTTGTTTGTTTGAAGGCATTGTATTATTTATAAAAGAGATAATATCTTAACCTCCGAATGCTTATCCAGTGATTTTAACGGTTTGGGAGTCTGCGTATTTCCTCTCTATGATCGTAAGCGATCCAAGGATTTTCCTAGAAAATACCAAAATAAATGAAAAATAAGGAATACACGGGGAATACGAAAAACTACCAGATTGCTAATTTCTTTTTATGCAATTAAAAGAAACAAATAAGAAAAATCCATTCTAAAACACAGCATAGCCTTCATTAGATTTCCTTATCAAAGCATTTAGAAAATGGAATTATTGTTTTCACTAAAAGTAATGAATCCTCGGTTTTAGAGTTTGTTTTCACTGAAAAGAAATCAATCTACTGAGATCGTAAGCGATCCAAGGATTTGCATAGCATATTATAAAATAAATAGAAAATAGAAGACTACACGGTACATAAGAAACGTTATCAGATTACTAATTTCTTTTTATGCAGTTAAAAGAAATGAAACAAAAAAAATTCTAAAATACAACATAGCCTTAACTAGATTTTCTCAGGAAAAAGCAATGGAATTATAGTTTTCACTAAAAGTAATTAATCCTCGGTTTTAGAGTTTGATTTCACTGAAAAGAAATCATTCTACTATGATCGGAGGCGATCCAAGAATTTGCCTTGAATATTCTAAAATAAATAGAAAATAAAGATGACACGGTAGACGCGAAAAACTATCAGATTGCTAGTTTCTCCTTATGCAATTCAAATCAGAAAAATGCATTCTGAAACACAACTTAACAGTAACTAGCTATCCACGGGAACAATCTAAAAATTGATGATCTACCCGCAAAAATTCAGTTGACGAATGTGAAAAATGTGCCTTGGAAAACATTCATCATTGCCATTCTTAAGAAAACGGAAACTCGTCCGCGTCTATTTACATCGACAGGGGGGCGGGGGAGGGGGGTTGTTTACTTTCTCAGCAAGGAGCGAAGAGGAGCTAATAAACGACCCAAGAACTGTCATCGGTCACGTGATCGTGATCGGTTGTTACAGTGACAGTAGAGGTTAGGTTCTGCTCTTTGTCATTGTCAGAGCTTGGCATAGTTTAGGACGAGGCGAGCTCTTCTTGTTTGCTCCTCCGGTTTCGCCAGAGCTCTTTTGACGACGAAATGACGGTCGTCTTCGTTTATTAAAGTGCGATTACGCGCACTTAATATCAGAGTGCGTCGGGAAAAGTTCGCCGGCAAAATAATAAGGCGCTCGAAAGGGCGACGGCCTTTTAAATGAAGGCTTCATTTCGGAAATTGTTGGCGGATTTTCTCCCTCAATCAGATTAAGAAAAGTTTCCTATCTTGTCTTTTACTTCCTTCGTGAAATAATTTATTATATACCCTTTTTTCTGAATGAATATTCAAAATTATGTCTAGGACATCACTATGTTAGTTACTAAGGCTAAATCTTTAACAGGGGAGGCTAATTTAAGGATTTAGCTGGAGGAGGTAGAAGTCTACGAGACAGTATTTACTTCACATTCAAATTTTCGGATGAAAATATTACTATTAAAATCAACCATTCTGCAGATATTTTTCTTGATATGTTTCTTGATACGTTTTAGAATTTTTAAAGAAAAATGGAATTGCGTTTGAATATACATTTCATGATTACATACAACAAAAAATAATAATCTTGAAAAAACAAATTACTTTACTTTTAAAATGACTATTTTTTCAGTATACAAAAGTGTATAGAGAACAGTATAATGAAAAATTCTATGAAAAAAAATGACAATTGGTAAAACTGACTTTTCTTTTTTAAAAAAACCTCATTTCTACGAAGAACTTTTGAAAATTTGAAATACGACTTTAGAAGGTCTAATAAAACTATAGATTAAGGCGACCAGGGACCTTTAAAATGACTTTTTGCAATTCTCACCTTAGCATTTTCAAATTTTACAGGCATTGAGAGTAACACTATAGGAGATGACACAAAATTTTAAACCATTATATTAATTTATTTATGAGTTAGGTGGATTAATATAATATAATATTGGCGATAAATAACGTTAATGAAAAATATTCCAGGCGCTCCAAATTTGTTCGAAAGCGCTCCAATTTTTATTATTACTTACACTAACCCTTTTGAAACAAAAGTTGGGATTAATTTTGGAGTTTGGGTACGAAATATTAAAATAAACCAATGTAATAACTCAAAATTAAACTTTAAAAAAAGAAATAAACATTTATCAAAATCTTCAAGTATAAACTCAGTTTTCTCATTTTAAGGTAAATTCCTATAGGAAGTCGACCTATTTCAGTGGTCCTCAAGACACGACTTAAGGACAATTTTGGTAGATTGTAACCGTCACTGATTGTAGCCACTAGAACTTAAAACGACATTTCGTTCAAAAGTTATATACGCATACATATACAAAAGGAATAACGCTTACCTCGTATTATCTTCTAAGCGAAATAGCTACAATGTTTTTATTTGGATTTCAATTTGTTGTTTTAAAAGCAGAAATCTCGAATGCGTTCGTAAAAGGATTATCTGTCTCAAAGTAGGTGAAAATGGTGGGCATTTTCCTTTCACTATAACTTTCTTAATAATAAGGATAGAAAACAAATCTAGTTAGCCAGATTATCGCCTTATTAATACAAGCAACTTTCCTTTAAAGTTTTTTTTATAATTGTAATATCATAATAATTGCAAGCGATTTTCAATACATAATTTTGCCTGAAATTTGATTCATGAAATATAAAATATAAAAAGAAATATTTTCCGAAAAGGATTTTTTTTAATGTCATGATGTCAATTTATTCTGAAAAAATGTTTAATTAAATAAATGTTCATCAGATTTATTAAAAGTTTGCTATCGCATTATGTAAACGTATAAAGTAAAATTTCTAGTGTCTGCACTCAACTTGCATCCAGTTATTACTATTGTTTTGAAGAAAAACATTTTCAAATAAAATCAGACAAATGAATGAAAAATAATAGAAGTGTTACTCAGTTTCAGAGTGTACTAGAAGTCAAACCTTTCTTGATATCTAAATAAAAGATCTTTTTAATGGTAAACTGTTACCTGTAGTTATGTGATATTTTCTTAAATGCCTCTACTTAAGCGAAGTTTTCACCCAAACCTGAATCAAAATAAATACTTCATAACCTTCTTACTGGCTCATACCCACAAAACCAGAAAAAATTAACTGATACTTGGATTATTATCTCCAAAGAATGCATAAAAAACAAACTGCGTACCTAAACAGCGTGGAGGCGAGAAAACGTCAGGCCGCTGTAGACGGCAGGCCTTTTTCAAGAGAAAGGGGTCTAAACTAGCGGGGGCTATCATAATGAAAGACATAATCAGGCAAATGGCTTGTTCCGATAGCAGCCAAGAAAGGTGCGGAGCTGACTTAATGACTCCAGCCCCGTAATAACATAAATTAACTGGAGCGGGTTGCAGCTGCTGTTAAGAGCTGGACAAATATATATGTGGCCGGCCTGGATGTAATTATGCATTGGAGAAGATTCATGTTTTCTCCGGTGTAGGCCGTGAGCTTCCGTCAACATTTAATTGAGACAAAGAGGGCCGATGCAGTTTTCCCATCGAAATGGGCCGCTTTCTTTGTGGGTGGAAACAAGGGAAAGAGAGATGGGGGCCATAGATAACAATGTTTGGATGCAATTTCGCTTTGGCGGTAATGTGGACAATCAGGCCGGTCAAAGAGGGAGAACAAATGCGTAATGGTGAGAGCTTTGTTCTTGGTTTCGGATTGGCATCTGAGGCACACGGGTCATTCAGGGCTTAGTATAGTAAGAGAATAGTTTAATATAGAATTTATGGTTAGTGACAATATAAAGCCGTT
>JAOUZG010019144.1:2305362-2316034 GCA_026289955.1 Argiope argentata
CCAACCATCCACATCTATGTGTAGCCAACCATCCACATCTATGTGTATCCAACCGTCTATATCAATATACAAGGTGGCCAGAAATAAAACACCCCTACTCTGACCTCCATGGATATCGAACTACTCAGTGTAAAGGCTCAAAATTTTGTACACATACTATTCAAAATATGGGGAAACGGATTTCACGAAAAAAAAATTAGTTCCTGAAATCACCGATAGGTGGCGCTGCACAACTGGAACTATGATCAAAAGACACAAATAATAATAAAAATTAAAATGTTTATGCGGAATGGAATGCTTCCATGCTTCCTTTTTAATTTTTCTGCCCCTTATGGAAAATAAAAATAGTAAAGAAGCTAGAACTCCCGTTGTAACTGCAATTTCATACTGTAACCAGAAAAATTTGCATAAAGCATGGTTAGAAGCCATGTTCTGGGAAAGAAGTTAAAAGGTGGGGAATGTCATTCTTATTAGTGATGGCTGTCACGCTGCCAGAACGCGCTTTGCTTGTGAAGTTGTTTTACGAGAATAAAGGAAATGCTCCAGCAGCACTTCGAGAGTTTCGCCGACTTAAGGATTTGCGTAAGGGACCATTGCTTCCACAAGCTCTCAGGAGAATGATCGCTCGATTCGAGGAAACTGGACATCTTGGAGTTCAGCCTGGTCGAGGACGCAAACCGGTTCGTTCAGATGTCGTTGAAGATGTTGCCACCGGTATTGTTGAACAGTCAATGGATAATGTTTTAGGCTGCAGTAGTGCACGTGCAGTGTCACGACACTTGGGTGTTCCCTATAGCACAGTGTGGAACGTACTCAGAAAAATGGTGCATTGTTTCCCGTACAAAATCCGCCCTAATCAACAATTGCTGGCCACAGACAGGGAGATGCGACTGACCTTTGCATTGACATTTCTTGCTAGAGTTGAAGTGGATGCATCGTGGCCGTGGCAGATTCTGTGGAGCGATGAGGCCCATTTCCACCTCAGTGGAACAGTGAACACCCATAACTGTCGCATATGGGACACGACAAACCCCCGTACCTTCCAAGAGATTCCACTCCACTCACCGAAAGTTACAGTCTGGTGTGGATTCACAGCCACATTCATCCTTGGACCGTTCTTTTTCGAAGAGGTTACTTCCAATGGCCTTGAGACATGTACCGTGACGGCCAACAGGTACAAAAGGATGCTCGAAACATTTGTTGTACCCCATTTGCAGCAGCGCCAATGCCTTGACACCATTACTTTTATGCAAGATGGAGCACCTCCACACATTGGACTCCCTGTGCAACAGTTTCTTCGCCAACATTTCACCACTGACAGAATAATCAGTCGCGCGTTTCCGACAGCTTGGCCATCTCGTTCACCGGATCTTAATCCGTGTGATTTTTGGCTTTGGGGACACTTAAAAAACCTTGTTTATCGAGAACGTCTGATAACCTTGGCAGATTTGAAAGAGAGTATCAGTCTGCATGTGAGAAGCATCTCAGATGACCAGTTACGATCCGCAGTTGAACAAGCTGTCCACAGACTTCACATTTTACATCTTCAGGAAGGGAACCATATTGAGCAGCATTCCCTGCATCGATAACGTCCTTGTTTCATGTATGCTTGGTACTTTCAAATAAAATGTGTTTAAAACGTGTTTTTGTGTCTTTTCAGCATACGTCCAGTGGTACAGCGCCACCTATCGGTGATTTCTGGAACTAAATTTTTTTTTCGTGAAATCCGTTTCCCCATTTTTTGAATAGTATGTCCACAAATTTTCAAGCCTTTACACTGAGTAGTTCGATATCCAGGGAGGTCAGAGTAGGGGTGTTTTATTTCTGGCCACCCGGTATATGACACAAAGGCTTTTCTGTCTCTTTCTTTAAGTCTCTAAACCATTAATCAAATCCATTTTGAGGAAATTTGAATTTCTCATTACATTGTGATGTTGCGTGAATGGGCTTGCATTCTCTTATCATATGAGTAAATTAAACTTGTTATTCGAATTCTGCCCAGAAGTTATTTTTCAAACAGAAATACAAATACCAATGAATAGTTTCGGTATTTTTCTTCGAACCAACATCTGCAATACCACTGTATTTAAATACAAGTTAATTACATTCTACACTGCTTTTACAAGTAACAATCTTGTAGAAAAAACCCTCCAAACTAATTCAGTTGTGTACCGCTACATACATTAAACCAGCACCAAACACAAGGACAAGGTAAAAGGTAAAAAAAGGACTGGTCCGATTGTAATTCCTCTACTTTCTCTTAACTCATGAATAGAAATGACTTGCTGTTAAACAGCAAGAAATTATGCAAATCAAGCCACCGGGCATTAAGATTTCCCTGCCAGATGTAGTGACTCAGAAATTCCCAACTACTCTTATCTTTTTTCCTCTCTCTCTCTCTCTCTCTCTCTCTCTATCCTTCCACAAATCAGATCCGATTTAAAGCAATGCTGTCCAAGCGGAAAAAAGGACCGATTGTGTTAAAGGGTCTTTATATAAAAAAGGGGAATTTCCTTGATCAAATCAGGGTCCATTTAAGTGAGGTCTTTCTTTGAATGTCTGAACAAAAGAAGGGTAAGAATGGCTGCAGAATGGATTAGAGGAAATTAAGTCTCTTTCTTCTACTAAGCATTTGTGACACTGCCTTGGTTCCCCTGATTAAGTGACATATTGGTCGGGTAGCTTATGTGAAAGCCAGTTGATGACATATAATACTGTATATATCGGGGGTGGGCATTAAGTTGATCGCGATCGACCGGTGGATCACCAGACATTTAGAGATGAGCGCCTTTACTGAGACTTGAGACATAAAATAAACCAATTTTTACATTCAGGTATAAAATATTTGGCAATGTTGATATGAAAGAAACGACTCAAAATCTAAATAATATATTACATTTATCTCTTGAGGAAAATGAAGTTTTTCTCCTTAAAAAAGACAATTTTAAAAGTACATAGTTCAGTACCTAAGAATGATTTTTGGAATCAAATGGGGGAAGTAAAATTTGATAATTAAAAAAAGTCAATTACCACTTAACAAAGTTCTTTTGTCTCTGCCTACCTGTGGGAATCTGCGCTTTAATTAAGTCAACATATTGTCCCTATCTCACAGGCGACTACTTAGTATCCATTAAAAGATAGCAGTTAGTAATTATATAACATTATATTCTAGACTGGCAGGCCATAAGCAGACTAAGTATTTTAATAACTATGAGAATTAACTTCTTTAAATGAAAAAGATTAAAAAAATGCTTTGAATTATTTGATATTAAAGTTATCATTTGATTTTATTGTATATCTGTCTATTACCATCATGCTTGTATCTGGCTATTATTATTGTGCTTATTGCTTTGTAGGTAAATATTAAATAAGAAAAATATACTTAAGTTGTAATAAATATTCTAGACTTTTAAAAAAAGTGTACCTCATTTAAGCCAATTTAGAATAAACAACTTAGAATTTTATTAGATAGACAAATAATTTTAGTTTGGAATATATAGCTCACTAGAAATATATACCTTTGGAATATAAAGCTCACCGTACGGCTATTCCCCTGGCATAGCATGCAAGAAGAAAAATCAACCCTAAACTCAAGTTTAGATTCCACCCGATATGATATGGGTATGTTACGCAACATAAAACAAACAAATACATATATATTTAGAAATGGTTAACAATAGCTACAAATAATTTCTTATAGCACAAGTTCAGAAATATTTAGATTGTTAAAAATGCAAAAATGTGACATGTCCGTAGAAAAACACAGGCGATCATTTCGCTATTCAGGAGAGGGATTTTTTCCCCCTCAGGAATTCAGTTGTAGTGCAATTTTAAAGAAGATGGTTATTTTGCTCATCAAAAGACTCTCATTCTCTAGTGCGAACAATATTTATTTGATATTCGCTAATCGAAAGTTTTTTTCATTTTCCGGCCTAGATTGAATTTTCCTTTTTTGAGTTTTGAATCGATGGTTAAAATGAAACGTAAACAAAGAAATGTATCGTATATGAATACTACAGCGCTTGCTATTTGCACATGCGCGGATAAGTGCAAAATTAAAATCGCAAATTTTTTTATATATATATAATTTTAATGTACTAAAACCTTTCACAATAAATTCTCTACAAACTAGAATAAGCATCACTAATATCCATTAGTTATTTATCCAAAATGAACTTTTGCGGTTCAAACATACAGATGATTTCAGGAGACTTCCTTTTATACTATGTATATATTTTACTGAATATCAATCAAAGTACGACATTATTACTTTTCTTGACATGAACAACTTTTTTTCTTATTAGAATTATATTCAAGCATTTCTTACTGATATACTCCTCTAATTTTGAGATATAAAGTTAATTTTTTACCTCTAATAAATTTTAACTTCGCAGTGTAAATTACTATTTTAATGCTTTACGATTAAATGATGGTCTTTAAATCTTTACTGAGAAATTAACAAAATTATGACATACGTTAAAATTTATAATTCTGTAGATTGTTAAAAAAAGCATGTTTTAAATTATTAAAATTTGAACTTAAATATAAATAAATAAAATCATATCGTAATTTATTTTAAATTTTTTTATTGCTTAACAAATCAGATTGGTGAAAAGTTATAACTTCAAGAATAAAATGAAATTTCAAATAACTATTTTATCTCATGCTTTTTAAAACTCGACAAAAATGTGGAATCCTTTAAAATTGACTTATAAGTAAAATTAAAATAAAATTTAAGGTATAAAAAAGTTTATGAAATTGTATGTATTGCGGCATCTAATTAAGAAATATTTTACTTACGCATGTACTAAAGATCAGTATTTAAGTAGGAAACTTTAGACAAATATTAAATTAAATTAAGGATAATGATTTCCATAAACGATAAAATAAAGATTTAAATAAATCTGATATTTTCGATTCCAAGTAGTTTTTAATTTTTATATTTTCTTTGCGAGGAAGGAAAATAATTCTTTTTTCTTTAACAAAATAATGAAGCGAATTTTGCCGACAGCAATAAATTATGTTTACTAAAGTAATGAAAGATGTTTTTGTTAAGTTCAAATTAAATTACTTTCAGAATTTGAGCACCTTATTTAAGTAATTTAACAAAGTAATCCGAATAATTAACGGCAGAAAATATTTTTTCAACAAGTACTACATTATGAATATAGATATATTTAAAAGTTAAAAAGAGTTTGAAACACCATTTAAAAGTCTAGACGTCGCAAAGGCACTTTCTTGAAATTATTTATATCAATATGTTCTCAGGCTAAAAAAATATACACACAGTTTTCATTTAGAATAAAAGTGGAATTATTTATGAAGTTTTCAAGAAAAAAAAATCGAAAATAAACAATTTATTATTTGAAATTTCGATAACTATAAAAATTCGATAAGTAATTAAAATTTACATATAAGTGAAAACAATATTTAAATATTAAAAAATATTAATTACTTTTTTAAATAAAACTATTTCTTGAATCTTTTTGAGAAAATATACATCACGTAGCATATTATTTTCAAAAATAGTTCTGTTTTTTAACATCATTTATTGTAGAATTGTTTCGGATAGAAATTTAGCAAATTTTTTATTCACTTTCTATTTGAAACATTTTTTATACTTAAATTTTGTGCATATATATCAATAAATTTTAAAATAGTACTTTATTTTTTAGTGGTTTATCAATTAATTTCATTTAATTTATTCTATTAGAGGAGGCAATCTGTCAATAAAAAAGAATTGATTGCAATAATTATGTTTGTAAAATATAATATTTGTTATAATTATTCATAAATTAAAGACTAAAAATTAAAAAAATAAGCAAAAATAAATGTTAGAACATAAGTTAATGTATATTTTAAAATTATTTTACAGCACTTTTTTCTATTAGTCTAAAATCTTGTTACATAATATGAGCATAATTCTGAGTAAAATACTTTAGAGATATTAATGCTTTTAATAAATAATTTTTATGAAATTAATTCAATTTTACTGAATTAAACAATATGTTTGGAAATTTATATCGATTAAAAAAATCATTTCTTTTTTTAGTTAACATTTTTTTAAAATTTATATGAAGAATCTTCATTTTATTCACAGGAATTCTGATTGAAAAATTTAATCTCGCTGACAACTTCAAAGTAAATTAAATGAAATTCTTTAAAAATACATTATTTCTTGAAATAAATTGGAACAAAGATTTATTTGATAAGAATTTACTAAAAATTTCTCGTTTAATTTTCAAATATCTCATTAAATGATTAGAAAAAATATTAATGGAAACAGAATTTTAAAGCAAATATTTTCAAACGATTTTTTCATATACATAAAAAAGCCATAAAATTAAATAAAATGTTTGATATAAGATATTTATGAGGCTCAAAGATGAATCCTTTATACATTTTAAACTTCGATATTTTTCATTCAAAAAAATATTATTCATGTGTTCAATATCTTCAAGTTAGGTAAAATACTGTACATGCAATCAGTATCTTCAAGTTAGGTAAAGTACAGTAGATGCGTTCAGTATCTTCAAGTTCGGTAAAGTACTGTACATGCGTTCAGAATCCTCTATTTAGGGAAAGTACTGTTCATGTTTCCAATATCTTCAAGTTAGGTAAAATACTGTAGATGCATTCAGTATCTTCCAGTTAGGTAAAGTTATCTAGATTCATTCAGTATCTTCAAGTTAGGTAAAATACTGTGATTGCGCACAGTATCTTCAAGTTAGGCAAAGTACTGTGCATGCGCTCAGTATCTTCAAGTTAGGTAAAGTAATGTACATGCGTTCAGTATCTTCAAGTTAGGTAAAGTACTATGCGTGGAGAATAATAGTTTCCATTACAAAATTGTTGCTAAATAAAAAGTGCAAGAAATTTTTGTAGTTCCTTACACATCAAACTCTAAAATTAATTACATCTCCGGAATTATTTAAACGTAAATTGTGTGTTAACACTACATCCTAACACATCAATCAATGAAATTTTTTATAAAAAGAAAATTGTTATTAAATTTTCTATTTAGGTGGTACCAACATTTCAAAAATCCTAGCTGCGTTCAGTACCAACATTTCAAAAATCCTAGCTGCTTTAATTCTAAAAAAGTAGTAGATCTTATTCAACAAACATCTTTTATAAAATAAATTTCTATAAAGCTACACATCAATTAATTTTAGTTATAAAATTCATCCAATCTATTTCGGAAATATCCAAAGAATTTTTTTATTACTTTCCCAGGTCCCATCTAACCCTTATTACCTGAACATCAAGCTTGCAATCCCCCTGCGGCTGGATGTGATGCTGTTATTCATCATGTTCGAAAAAACAATGAAATTTCCGTAGAGGGCAGCCCTCAGTTATTGACCTACATAAAAGTCATCCAAAAAAATGGATGACAGAATAATATTAACTGACAGTTTCAGGTTATCAGTGACTGATGAGAGTTGAACTAAGGATATTTCATTTTTTATATTTTCATATTTTTTTTGATAACTTTGATTTATTAGGTTGAAAAAAAAGTAGATACCGGATATTTGCAAGGTGAAAAATCACTTTTTCATGTCTGTTAAGTGAAAAATTCTCTGAAAACTCAAAACAGGATTATTGCAGTTTACGTTTATATTTGACTGCCTTCTTTATTCGTTGCAGCAGGAGAACAGCAGTTTGATGATATGTTAGTATTATTTTATTGAATGATTGATTGAAACTACTTTTTTAAAATTAAGTTTTTCCATTGAAGAAAAATCCCTTCTGATTTAAAAGGCTATTAAATTTATAGTTTGAGCTTTCTTAAAATGACAATCTTTTATTCTTGACTTGTTCGCAATTAAATTATTTTTAAAACAAACTCTTAAGTGTGTAATGATGATGATTTGCTCACAAAAATATGCATTTAAAATTATTGTAACGTTTGCGTAAAGGAAAAGTTTGAGGGGAAAAATAAGTTCTCAATTAAAAATTATAATTGTAAAATAAACTTAAATACATTTTAAAAATAAGATGGAATTAAATTAATATCTCTAAATTTCTTGAATTTTAAAATAGTATAATAGCACTTCTTAAAAACCGTTATGATTTCGATTTCTTAACACTCTTAAAATTAAAACAAATGTGATCCATTTCTAGCGAGAATACATTTTTGAAGAAGTAATTAAATGCAAAATTTGACACTTCTACAACAAATCATCTCCTCTGTTTTATACTATTTTTAATCATGTTTTTCTATGACGTATTTGACATGAAAGAGTAACTTTATAAAAACTTATGATGAAAGCACAGTTTGTAAATTTTTCATTATTTATTGACTTTACTGCAATCATTTTGTGTCTACTATCGGTAACTGATTTTTTTTACAATAATGGCTTAACATTCTGTAGAAATATTAAACTATAATGTTAATTTTCATGATTTGGCGATGCTTATCTGTGAAAATAGATTTTTTAAACTTGGTTATCATAACTTATCTCGTGTAAAAAAAGTATTTTTTTTGAGTCTATAACGTCGCTTTCTAGCACAATTAGTTCTATCGTAGGAAAGGTAGTTTTACGGAGAACTTTTCTGGACACTGTTCGAATGCGAGATGAATAACCCAAGGGTTTGACGAGAAATTTGACGATCATTTTGGGATTTGGAGACAAATTTGTTGAGTTTAAGGAAAAATATACAGATATGATAACGATATGAGAAACTTCGGAATTTTGGCATTAGGATCAATAAGAGACGAATTATGTTGATTCTTCTAGAACCTTTTGAAAACTATAAAAACCTTGCACACCAATCATGAGCCAGTCACACAGTGAGTGTGTGTTAGTAAAAGATGAATTAGCTGGATTTGACCAATAAAGCTAAAATAAGTAAGACTGAGAATTGAATCCTGGGACGTCTTGAAGAGAAGCATAGAAGCAGCATCTAGATGAGTGTTGAGTTAAAACTTGAATACTAATTCGTCGGCAGCTGAGTAGAGCTAATGCGTGAAGACAAGGGCAAATAGCAGACGTTTGGAGAGATGTAGATTAGTTGCATGAATTCTCTCTTCCTGCTGAGTTATTACTAGAAGTTTTCTGTGCTGTTGTGGGTGTTTAAAACCTATTATTAATTGAGGGCTGCTGCTTGTATTGCTTTGTATGTTTAAATTGGGTTCCGTCGTATCTGTCATCTTGTTAATAAATGACATTATTGTAATTAAAAAATGTTAACTATGCCATCATACATCGACTGGTTTTTTATATTCGTTTCTGTACCAATATACATTTTCGCCAGCGTTTTCTGGATCGTTTATAAGAGTTTAATGTCATAAAGTGTAGTTTGTTCCTTCGTGTTAGGGTGGGGTTACTTTTCGGCTGCTCTATTAAGTTTACTATTTTTAAGCATGGCATTTGGCTAGGCCAGGGTATCACACAATATATTCCCACATTGTAGTGACCCCTTTGACTTTCTGGAGTTTTAAAAGAAAATATTATGGAAGCAGCACTGAATTTAGATATGAAAACATTAAAAATCATTTGAGAGAAAGCTTTTGACTTAATTTGCCGCTTATATATTGAATACCATTTTGAATAACAACTTCAGTTTTGTGATGATGTTTGAATGCTTTATTTTTATTGTTATTTCTGTACTGGTATTATACACAAGCTCGTGGATTGAGTTTTAAAATATTCAAGATCCTTTATGAAACATTAATGTGTTAGATATAAATGGCCGTTTTTGTCAGTTTTACTGATACATACTCAGTATTTGCATTCATTTTATGTTATTAATAATTATGGTACAAATAATTCTTTTTATTATAAATGGAATTTGATTTTTTAAAATTAGCTAAATATTTGTATTTTAAATTTAATGCTTCTTTTAGTTATGGGGGAGGGTTATATAAGTTGAATAGTTATTTAATTTTTTTCTTGCCAATCAATTTTTGCCTGATAATGTAATAGAGCTGAAAATAATATTAAAAATCTATTCAAAACAAGTCTGTTTAGATATAAATTAATATAACTATGAAAAAAAGAGAGATATAGGTGAATAAAATTCCTATTTTAATTAAAACTCTGTCAATCTGTACTTTAAAAAAGCATGTAAATGAGATAACTGAAAAGCATGATGACTTATGTATGTTAAATTTGATTTTGTGTCAACAATTGTAGATTATTGTTAAGTTTTGTTTACAATTGGTTTGAAAAAACTTGCCTAAAATACAAATTTACCTTTATTAGAGATTATGGCGGAAAATTTTGGGGGGCATCACCTCTTCAAATTTTCTTTGTCACAAATAAATTGTAAATTATTACTAAGTTTCATTTTTTTCATCCATTAATCAAATTTTGAAAAAAAAAAATGTCATTATTTCGAGTTTATTTTATTTTTCAAATGAATACAGTTTTAAATTTTATCGTTAAATAATCCGACTTAAAGCATTACCCCCATTAACACAAATGCCTATTAACAGAGTTACATCGTATTCAAAATATTGTATGATATTCATTATATCAAGCCATTTCATGGAAATAGCGTTCATTATCTTGTGTCATTTGGGTAACATTCACCAATTTCATGTACAATACGCAGATCTGTTTTCATTTGACCATGTTTACCTTTGCAATATAATGTCTATCTTAGTCTATAAAAACTTATGACTGAATATAATGACTAGCTTAGTCTATAAAAACTTTTGACTGAA
>JAOUZG010019144.1:2316044-2332795 GCA_026289955.1 Argiope argentata
TTGACTGAATATAATGACTAGCTTAGTCTATAAAAACTTTTGACTGATTTAATCTCGTTCTAAACAGCCAAAATATAATGCAAGAACGATTTCAATTCCAGTCTATCTGTAAAAGATTTAATTCGTATTGTAAGATGTAACCTATTAGTTAATTTCTGTTTCTCAAACTTTTTTCAATGATACTTTCCTATGTATTAACTATTCAATGTATGTCTGAAATTCTTCATGGCTCGATACTTAGGAAAAATCGATAAATCCATAGAGCCGTACCTTAAAAGTACTTACCCTATTAATTGCACAGCAAGATCGATGTTGCTCGTGAGAAGTTTGAATTGATTATCGATAATATCTTGACCAAGAGGGTGGAAGTGATTAGTTTTGCAATGAAGTAGAAAGACACACTTGTTCGAAAATTCCTGGAGTACATAGGTGATTAAAGGAATTTCCCTATTTAAATATTAGAATTTAATGAATATTACATCCACAAGCATGGAAAGGAAGCAACAACTTGTAATAAGGTAAGTTTCCACGTAAAAAATACTATTTTTTATTAAAAAAATTAATATCCTTAATGCTTGGACAGGCTTCCTTATAAAATAGAATTTTGTTTGTAAGCCTATTTCTTGGTAATTTACACTGATTATTTCATGTGCACTTATATACGTTTTAATAAGGCCGGGATAACCTGATTGGTAGAGCGTTGGACTCGTATTCCTTAGGCTGCGAGTTAGAACCTCGCCGGCCGAAGACTCTTTGAGTGTGGCGCCTGGCGCTTGTTAATTCTGTCGTAGTCACAAAGTTCTTCATGTCGTGAGTAATATCACTGGGGGTACTGGGTCTGAGGTGATTGCTTTCTGTTCCAGATATAAATTTCGATCTAAGATGATTGAATGAATATACATGAATGAAGTCCGCCCCTAAAAATAGTTGTGACATGTGTGTAGCTAAGTCGTACTCTTGGCCCTAGATGGCGCTACTTGTAAAAACAAAGAGACGTGTTCCTTAGGCTTAAAATCTACTTATCGTATCAGCGGAGGCTTGTCCACGGCAAGTGCCATTAGTCACAACACACACATACACCTTCCCGTAAAAAGTGTCTGTGACATGTCTGAGCTATTCAGATTTCAGCCCTCGGGTGCTCAAGGTCACATACCCTCAGAAGATAGTTCACTCTTTCTTCCGTTATAAAGAGAAGCCTGACAACAACATATGTTTCAATGCTATTTTATGCCTCATGTCTCATTATGTCTCATGATCTCATTTTAGTTGGATAATTTCAAAATTTTGTTATTTTTATCGAGAAATTTTATTAAATTGATAATGTTAAATGGTGTAATTGATAAAGGCTATCAAATTTATATGGTCCATATAATTAGTGAGAAATAAGAATAGGATAAAATAGCAGCAAAATATAAGGTGATGGTCATTTAATTTAATTTTTTCTTCACTTATGACTTATATTAAAATTTTTTTTCAATATCAATCGTATCTTAATGCTTATCTATGTACAAATATGAATTAAAGTGCGACAAAAATTTCCAAAGGAAGTAATAATTTTTATTGAAAATTAGATAGCTTGTTGTGAACTCAGAAAATAATCATTCAACTATTGAACAATAATTTTTAACGTCATTAAGACATCAATAATTTTTAGTATTATTTGCTGTAATTGGTATTATTTACTTGAAAACTACACATTAAAATTAGTGCGGATATCAAACAAATTTATTTGATTTCATTCTCAACTGACAAAAATGATTGGTTTCAGATTTATTAAACCGAAAATCAAAAGGCACGAAGAAACGAATTCCAAGGAAAAATATATATCAGAAGTTGTAATATACAGACGGATAGGAACGTATCAAAAATATTACATCTGGTAATTTCTGTGATTCTTTTTATTTTATATAACTAATTCTCCAAATCTATGTATTTTTCATCACTTTAAAATTTAGAGAATTTGTATAATCGATATTTTGACTGTTTATTGCAACTTGTATCATTCTAACTGTTCTTTTCTATTAAAACTATTAATATTAGACTTAATTACAAGATTATTTTATGAGAGATTATGTCCCTGCTACTTCAACTTGATTAAAGTTTATTCTAAAATTTTAGGTGCATATGCTTCCAAAGAGGAAAATTTATTTCAAAGCCAGAGTAAATTTTTTAAATTTATATTATTTTTGGCTGTTTTTCCCCCTAAAAATATTGAATCCATTTAATAAAAAATTATTTTTGCCAAAATCTAGAAAATATAATATAAACTAGCATAATACATCTATGCAAGAAGAAATTGTAAAGTCATATACAAATGACTTTACAGCTATGAAAAGATACTTCAGAAATTGATAAGTCATATACAAATATACAGAGTGATTCATAAAGAAGTATATACTTTTTAAATGCTGTGAAACCGTAATAATAAAAAACAAGCAATGATTAAATGCATCAAACTAAGTAAGGTATGGGACTTTGTGACTGAAAGTGCAGTTTTGTGGGAAATCTTTGTTTCGATTGATATATAAAAACGTGCCTATTTCCCAAATTTGATTTTCTGGTATATTAATCACATAGAAAGAATTAAACGCCAAAATAGTCGCCAAAGATTGATACCAAATGTTAATATTTTGTTATTATTGTACACCCATGCCGCGTAAGAGGTTCTATGATGGTACAACATCTTTATTAGAAAATAAGTGCGATGTTTTGGGAAGCAATATCCCCTAGTTTAAATAAAAAAAACAAAAGATTCGTTTACAAAAAACCAAGTATAAAGGGCAAATGCTTTCATTGCCTTAATGAGTTAATTTAATAGACTGAAAAGTTTATCGAGTTAACCTTTAATACGGTTGAAATCCTTTCAACGTGCTTACGAACGATCTTCCTAATTTCTGTAACCCAGTAGCAAGCAAAGACCGTCCAATTTTTCCCCCTGATAAATAAGTCAGGTCGCAGCGTACGTGCCGTCATTACCAAAACTTTATCTTTGCATGCCGTTCAAGCCCTCCTGCTGAATGCCAGAAGTAATGTCTTCCCCTATTGGGCATCCCGATTAAGGAACAGAGCCCCTTCTCTTTGTGCGTGGACAAGCCCTACATCAGGGATCGTCACTTAAAGAAACACCCTCATATCTAATTCAGGCGATGGTCCCGTTGCTGCTGTATGCAATGGACATAAAAGAAAAGGTTCTTTTTTTTTCTGTTCGAACCAAACGATTGTTTAGGAAGGAAAATAGAAAGAAGGATGCTGGTACTAACCGAAGTGATCAGAACTCGAAATCCGAAGCAGCAATTGCCGGATAAAGGATTACTTAGAAAATAGTTTGCGTCGTGGGAGAACTTTCCGGCAAATGCTGAATGGAGAGAAGAAGAGGATAAAAAAAGACAGACAAATAGAACGAAGGAAATCCAAGAATGACGAAGTAAGCCGTAGATTTGGTAGACAGATTTTGTGGATGAAAATGTCCAGTCCTATTCGAGTATAAAGGTCTCGTATCGTTTTTTTCCGACCTAAAAATTCAATGAATGATGTTGATGGAGGTATAGAACGGATTTTGAGCTAAGCCTCTGAGATAGAAAAAAAGGGGGTGGGGAGGAGGAGGAGGAGGAAGAACTTAAAAAATGATAAAACAACAACAACAAAAAAGTATTTTAAAAGCAAAAATAAAAATTTGATCAAGATTGTTGGTATCGCAAAATCAATTTGAAAGTGAGGTATGTTTTAAATTTTGGTGTTAGGAACTACAGAATTTCACTGGATATCTAACATATAAAAACCCTATTAATTTCATATTTATTTCAATGAAAAAAATGAAGTGTGTTTACTGACATTAAAGTTATACATCATCTGTAGGCTACCAGAAATATTTCTGATAGTTATTTTTTCCTTAATTTGTGTTAAATAAAATTTTTACCTGTCCTTTATCTGAAATATTGTTCTACTTTTCATTTCACTTTAAAATTCTATGGCATTTTTGTCATATATCAGATAATAAATATACATAATAAATACAACTATTGCCGAAAATCCATACAAAGGCATATTTCTGGTATATAGAAAAAGTACAAAATTTCATTAATAAATCTTGTTGGGCTTTTGAATTGTAGTATTTCCATAAAATTGGACAGAGGCAGGCATACCTAAAGCCCAAATATTATTTAGTTAAAAATTAATATTAATTGTGATTACAAAAAGAAAAAAAATGTTTTATGACTTCTGGGAAATAAAGAAATAAAGCTTCATTGGAAGATATTTCTAGCTGAGCTATTATTTTCCCTCTGTCAGTTAGTATCCATTTAATAAATTATAAATTTCTCTCCTGTTAACTGGGAAGTTAAATTGTATTCAATCCGTTTTGTATTTACATATTTTATCATACCCAATTAAGAAAAAAGCTTTATAATATCAATTGATTTTTCCTTACATCGACAAGATTTATACTTGATAACTGAAAGAGTTAAGGAATGTCATGCTTACTGAACAGAGGCAGAAAAATCTAGGTTTTATCAAAAGTCTATTCTCTTAATATCGCCATACAGCAGTAGATAAAGAATGGGCTTAAATAACGTATATAAGTATCTAAGGTGAAACTGCTGTATGTGATTTCTTTCTTCAAGCAAAGAGCAAATAAGTATAAATCCCTCGGGAAGCTTTCCAAGCAGGCAATCCACTTTTTGGTGTAAATTAAAAAATATACCACAGGTGATACCTAAATGTTTTCCAAGATCATTTTATCATATACACTTATACAAAAGTCTTTATAATATGAAAACTACTAGATAGTCAATTCATGTGATATATAATCACTCGGTTGATAATTATATAAGATAATTAACTCAGAGATAATTAACGTATAGGTGATTAAAGAAAAGATGTTAATAATACATGGATTCAAACACAGTTCTATGTCTTGTCTATACTATTCGATAATGAGATGTATACATAATGAAAAAAAATCACTCATATTTTTGTCATGAGAGGATAACTTCTTTAATTTGGGCGGTGAGAGAAGCATAAAAAAGAAAGTTTTAAAGGAATGGTTGAAAATCAATGGATTTTTTTTTTTACAAATAAATACTTTTTTAGCTATTATAATTGCTTTCCCGATATCGTCAACGCTTTCTGTGAAAAATGTGTGGATTTGGAATAAGCTAGTGTGAATCAATTGTAGCTAATGTTAATAATGAGACATTCAACACTTCTTTTGTATATTAAAGAAAAGAATAAAATTTATCCCATTTAAAGGCTAATATATGATTGCATATGAAACATATCGATACAGATGTTACATCTAGCTTCCGATAGTGTTCAGTAGAGAAAAAACAAATCGTGACAGAAGGAAAGAAAGAATTTTGAAAGCATTTTGTAAAATAAATTATGAAAACCAAAATTACAACAACTAAGTTATTAAGCTTAAAGTCATAAATATTATAAATACTAAACATTTAGTTAAATATTAAAATATAAAATTTATTCTTTATTCTTTATGATTTTTTTTGTTGCACAAATTCTATTTGCGTCGCCCCTTTTGCTTCTATTAGTGCTAGAGTTAAATTAATTTAGATATAATAACGTTATGTGGTAAAGTAACACTTGGGCCATATTGGGACAGACCTCGTAATTTTAAAAAAGTGTCAGATGACGAGGATGGCACTCCGATCTCCAAACCCACCAGTGAAAGGACGTTCATCCCTGATGGATTTAACATGAAAGTGACCCCCTTACTCGACAATTCTTCGATGCAATCGGGTCTCGAAACTCGAACACTAAAGCTTACTAGCCGAGACCTCACCACCATGCCACCGTGGCACGATTAAGGTGAATGCCCTACTTGTTATTTAATTTTGAGTGGAGGAGCTTCAGAAGAGCAAAAAAAAAAGCATTTTCGACATTTTTTTTACTACACATGACAATTTTTTACTATATAGGTATTTAGTAAAAATATTAAATACTTTTATATTACGAACAATTATATATTTTAAGTTCAATTATCGCCGGCATTCTGGCCCAGAGGTAGCGTGTCTTCCCTTTTGATCTGGGGCTCCAGGTTTCTAATCCCGGTCCGGGCACGGTTGCTCTTCTTGTTCTATCTGTGAGATGTATGAATGTGACCGCTTGTTAAAAAGGGGCTGTGCAAGCAAATGTGATGATTGCGTACCTAAGTCGTACTCTTGAAACTAGTTGGTGCTACTTCAAAAACAAGAGACACTCATTCGGCTTAAAATCAGTGACGTCCATCAGCCAGCTTGTCCATGGCAAGTGCCATTAGTAACAACAACAAGTTCAATTATCAAAGTTCATTTGGGATAAGAATCAATTTTTTTGGATTTACATTTGAAATAAATACATTTATTCACAAAAGACATTTTATTTAGGAGAATATAGAGTTACAATATGCAAACAATATCCCGAACTAGCCATAGGTCATTCGAGAAACTTAGTGGTCCACCGAAGACCAATCCCACCTCGCAAGAAAGAACAAATGGCACTTGATATTAAACACTTGTAAACAACAACAGACCCTTTTGAGAGAACGTATTTTGGACTTATAGAGGAAAATTACTTTACATTTTTACATTACATATTAAATTGTGAAACATTAAAAATGCATTAAATACATTAAATGTTCCTCAGCTTTCTACATTAGGAGAGAAGAGCTTTGGAAAAATACAGGATGTCCAAAAAGTTCCCGTATTGATGATTTGTGAATTTATTTTACAAAAACAATAGGTTTAAAAAGAATTATTTTTATGACAATGATAAAAAGCACCTTTAACATAACTAAGGAAAAAATACTGAGCTTACATTTATAATAAATGTTTAAAATGTCCACCCCTTTCTTGGAGACAAAGCTGAACTCGTTTGCGCATGTTTTTCGGAACGCGTTTTATCGTGCTAGGAGGGAATTCTTGTATCCTTTGAGTAATTGCGATTTTCAAATCATCTATTGTTTGAGGATCACATTCATAAACTTGATCCTTTAAATATCCTCACAGAAAAAAGTCCGGAATGGTCAAGTCAGGGGATCGAGGTGGCCAAAGATTTTTTGAGATAAGTCGATCGCCAAAAAAAGCTTCAAGCATGTCTATGGTTTCATTACTCGTATGGAAAAATTTAACATACTTGAAAAAATAATCATGGACAATGATTTTTTAAATTTGGAGTACGGGAACTTTTTGGACACCCGGTATATTGTTACAATTTGAAGGCTTTGAAGAATTAAACTTTGTTGCCACCAGTTTTAAGAAAAATCATTCATCATTTGTGGGAAACAATTATGCAATGAAACATATATTATTTTATTATTGTATTTATTAAATTAAATTATCTGGTTACCTTATAAATATCCGCTATGAATTAACTCCTTTGACGAATCAGTATCCAAGACAATTTTGCCTCTTTTCCGAACAAGCGAAATTGATCCCGTCCAGTGGACAAGAAAATTCTCCCTCTGGATAAACACATCCCCCGTCCCATCTCCGCCTTGAAGGTGAATGAGGGAAGAGTATCCACCCCCTCAGGGAAAAAGAATTGGAAGAGGGAGAAAGAAGTGAGAAGGGTAAAAGAAATAGCAATCAAGCCGGTCGGATAAGGATCTAGCAAAGTGAGATAATGAGTGTTTTCTTTTCTTTCCTTTCGTTTTTTTATTCTTTTCAATGTCTCATTCCTCTTTTCTTGACTGTCACGTGATTATACTGGCGGTGATAGGGGGTCGAGGAAACTGATCAAATTACGTCATTTTGTCAAATCAGAAATTTGATCCCATTTCTGTATGGTCTGCAGATAGAAATCTATCTTGTAAATCCTGTGTCGTTGTATCATATTATAAGGTTTCATATGACATTGAAAACAATTTATAGTGGTGGAAACCTGATAACCAGGAATTCTTATTTTCCACCATCTTTATTGATCTTAGTTTGTTGATAGCTTAAAATTGTATAGAAACAAGATATATAACTTTAGGCAAATCATATTAATGTTCGATGTTTAAAAAAAGCAAACAAATTTAACATTGGTAAACATTTGATTTAAACTAACTTTTGCTTAGGGGTTCTCAAAAGTTCAAATTAATAGTTTTAAGTATCGTAGAAACATTTTGATCAAACATTTCTTATTAAGTTCAAAATCAACAAATTTTGCAGATTAAAACATATTCATAGATACAAATACTTAGGCTGTGGCTCGACTATATTATATATTTAATAAAAGAATTTAAGTCAACTATTTCAGCAGAAGGTGTCCTTGAAGTTGGAAAATATTGAAAATAATGTTTTTCCAAGATGTATGCAATGAAATTTCCTTCTCTTAAAAGAACAGAAAAAAAGGTTAGTGGGAAAGAAGAAATTTTTCTGATTAAAATTACCCCACTGAATAAAGAGACAAATACGGAGATTAAATCTATAAAAAGTTTTTAAAAAAATATTCACCGGGTTTCACTTCGATTAACAGTTTTATTTTGATTTTCATTTATGAGAATGGAAAGAATACGGGATGGAATCTGTAGTATCATTTATTATACACCTTGGCTAAGCCTTATAATTTCTTGTCATTAGTCGAGGGAAGTTTTTCATAAATATTTATTAGAATGCTAGTTGGTTCTTATTCAGATATTTCTCTGACAAATATTCAACAAGTGTGGTATGTCTTTCTGATCATTTCGATCCAAATCCATTAGAGGTAGAAATCTGATACCATCTGTTTATAAACAAGAATACGATGCTGATACGGAAAAGCTTAGCTGTTTACCAGTTTTTTAATAACCTGGTTGATATTACAGCCAGAGAATATAAACTGTGATATTAAACTTTTTATTGATATTCATCAACATTATGTGCTATTAAAAATCCTGAAATGCCTTTGACGCTTTGAAATGCTTTAAAAATCCTTGAAAAACCTTTGGTACCAAAAACATGGACATAAAAAGGAAAATAGAAATCTTTAGATTATAATAACGGGAAGAAAATAATTTAAATAAAATGAATTGGTTTTGAAAGGGCAAAATGACTAGAGAGTTAGGTCGATTTAAACTGTTTTTTTTATTTAAGAATTATTAAAATTTCAGCATAGAGGTCAGATCATTGCAAAACATACTTTTAAACATCTCTTAAATTTGAAATAAATGCTTAGAAATTTAAATTTTAGTATTTTATTATTATTGCGCTCTCATTAATGTTTTTCAACGCACGTCAATGCTTCAAATTGAATAATCGGCGTGGAAATGTTATGATTTACATTTGGTAGAAACAAATCTGTTTGTTTTGAGTTGTTAAAACCGAATGAACGCAACTGATGCATTTGAAAAAAGCATTGAAAGGTAAACTACGCAAGGCAAAGTTGTCTTTTAGTACGACAATGCTGGCTCACATGTCTCCAGGCTGGTGAAGACAATATTTACCAGACATTGCTCCTTCAAACCACCAGTTATTTTGATCAATGGCAACACGTGTGATCAAAATTTTAACTCGTAAGAGGAAGTACAAAAATCGATTCGTGGATCGGTTTAAAATGCGAATCGTTTTATGTAGATGATATTCAACAACAACCATAAAAGATGAGAAAACCCCCCAAACAAACAGAAAAGTGGTAGTTAGTGCTAAATGGTTAGTAAGTAGTCATTTTTTTAAAGAATAAAGTATGAAATTCTGGAAAAATACCCCATAAAAAAGAGGCACGGGGAAAATAAGATGCATGAACAACTAATAAAAATAAGATTTATTTTTAAATTTCTTAAGCACTCAGCTAGTGTGCATTTTATACGAGTTTCGTTGGTTAAATTGTAGCAATTATATCCATTATATTGCTAACTGGATAACAAAGTTACCCTCTAGTAGTCTTCAATATCATAAATCATTGAATCTACCAGTCGAAAGCATATTCTAGTCTATTTTATAAAACCGTTACTGAAATTCGATTTCTTAATAAACAACGCAATTTATGAAAAGTTCAATTTGTAATTGCATTCATATTACATTATTATTTTTATCCGCTTGAAAACATCAATCAATGTAAAATTGGTGCTTTTCAAACAGCAGCCAAAATTTGAAATACTAAAATAAATATTAAACTGACCGAATGATTACACAGTCTTCGTAATGAAGCCATATTTATGACGGGGTAGGAACTTATTATGATACGCGCTATTAAATAGGAGATCCATAATTAGAATTATATCTAGTGTATAATATGATCGCAGAGTACCAAATAATGATGAACGGAAATTGACTGATGAATATGCATTCGCAGTGATTAAAATACGATACTGTTTGCCATTCGGTGGTTATATAATATTCAGAAAGTTAATCTTGCGCGCTGCGTGGGTAAACAGCACCAGAAGTAAACATTTATGCAACTGTTGCTCCTTAAAATCGTTGCACGAGATAAGTTGAATTGAATAAGTAACAATACAATTTTGTTTCAAGTAATGTTGGGTCTGTTTAGTAATTAATAAAATAGTTTTCCTTCCCTAAACATTTCTGAAAGCCCGTGCAAAAATTCATTTTACCAAATGGCAAAATTAGATATTGATATATACCTCAATGCATCTTTTATTTGAGCTTTTTGCAAATACTTTATTGAGCTTTTTGCAAAAACCACGCATAAAATTGCGTGGTTTTCTTTTGTATTTGCATTGGACTGCAAATACTTTTTTTTTGTGTAAGAAATGGTAATTGTTTGCTTATTTGGTTGATCAGCACTGTATTCCAGACTATCTAAGTGACTTTGTTGCATGCAATTTTGCACTACTAGACTTTGGCGACCAGTTTATACATCTATGATATTGACATATAGGTTATTAAAAGATTAATTCTAAATGAACTTTTTAAATAATTTCATCTTCCCTTTTGATGCGACTGCAAAATATTCATCATTCATTGAATTGAATAAAAATTGCTGCGTGTGCCAATCAGAAATTGAATATAAAACTTAAAAAAATATGAGATGGAATATTTCCATTCATTTCATACTTCGGGATTGGTGACTAAAGACAGCAAAACTTTCAATTCCTTCTATTAGTTCACACTCTTATATACATTTTGTTCAAATTTTCGTTATTTATAAAAATTTTTATATTCATCCACTCAAGTTTAAATATATTATTTAAATTTGTAGTGGATGACATTTGATGTTAATTCAGTTTTTTTAAAATATCAATTCATTAATTAAATATAATTAATTTTTAATTCTTTAAGTAGAGTTTTAGCCGTTTGTAATGAAAATTGGAATCAACAGGTAATAGCTCAATTGGTAAAATGCAAGGATTTCAATATTTTCCACTGGAAGGTGAAAAATGCGAGTTTATTCTTGTGAAAATAAATAATTTTTGATAAATTATTTACATTAGTTGTAATTATTTGATAAAATGTAACAAAGAAAAATTTCTCTTTATTGGTTAAGTAAAATTTGACAGAATATTTTTATATTTTTTGTTTTTTCTGAATTTTAACATTGGCAAAAGCACCTCATTGAATGATTGATAAGTTCGAATCGTAAAATGTTAAAAGGTATTGTCACATTTAGTACATGCATTATGTAACAAAATTAAATTTAGAAAATTATTTAAATAAAGAAAACAATCGTACAAAATGAAATTGGTGCCATTGAAATGTTTGATTGTTGACTTTTAAAATAAAAAAAAATTATTTTGGTGAGATAAAAGTTTCAGAAGATATGATAATCAAGTCCGATAATCTAGCTTAATAATTAACTATCTAGCAGCAATTAAACCTATTTTCGAGCTCTATTAAAATGTTCAATTTGGAAAACATTTCTATCGCCTTGATTTCTTCAGCATTTTCTTACTTCAGACTAAATGAATTTGTGTGAAAAAGGAAGCCTTCACCCGAATATTTCTAATACCATTTTGCAGATTTGTTAATTTTCTATGCTAAGTTTGGAATCATCCTAGTATAAATGATCGATGAAGAAGTCAAAAACGTTTATAGTGATTTACCTACATTTCAATGCTTTCAATTGGCACTAAGTAATAACATTGTTACTTTATTTTTTTTAATTATATATAATTAGTTAAAGTGTTCAGTCAACGATACCGAGGCAAGAGAAGATATCAAGATTGGATTAAATAAATAAAGTAGGCAATTGTCCACGTACTCCTGCCACAGGACCCTAAATGTCTTTTTTGCGCAATTTTGAAAGTTAACGAGTTTTGCATCTTTAAATTTAATTATAAAGATCGTGTAATCATAATTATTCAAATTAAAATATTTAAATTAATTTCATAGTGTTATTAATAGAGTTTGATGGTTTAAAAAAACCGGTTTTTTAAATTAAGTTTGTCGCATTTGCAAACTTGTTTTTAAATTAAGAAAAACAGTTAAAAAATTTATATTACGCGAATACTAATTTTAAACTTATTTATTTGCTATTCATTCTATGTATATTTTCTAAAATATTTCTAAATTCTTATGCGGGAACCGATTCTGATGAAGATCAAATAGAAGAAACTACTCATCTGAGTACAGCTTTTTTTTAAATAATTTTTTTGAAGAACCTGATGAAAAACTTACAAATGAGAAAACACTGAAAGCTAAATTTCCATTGTTTGAAACTACGAATAAAGGAACAAAAAAACTTAGGAAAAAATAAAAAATAACTCCAACAGCATGAAGTTAGAACTAATCTAGCAAGTATAACTAATTAAGGTTCATAAATTTAAAGTTTTTCTATTTGAAATTTCTAATTTCTAACATATTTCTCCTGAAAATGTATTCCAAAATTGGGTACTTTTCCACTTGCGAGGTGCAAGCGAAAAATCGCCAAATAGTGCAGAAATTACGCCAAATTTCTTAGCCACTTATTGTTTACTCACGGCTAACAAAAAAGTTTCCAAAATTTAAAGCCACAATTTCAATCTGATATTTTCTGCATGCATAACCGTAAGTAAATGTGCCAATTTATACGTTTCTCCCACTTTTAACAGCGAACACTCAACAATTCTTTAGCGGAAATTAGTTGAAATAATAAGCAGAGGTCATTTTCCATTCCATTCCAAATTTTAAAGGCACTTAAAGGACTAAAATTACAATTCCCAGTTCGATGAGGCGTCAGCAATTCACCAAAACACTTTCGCCTTATCGTAAATCCTCTGAAAGGTAATGGAATATACCCATTAATACAGACGAATTAATACAGATGAGAATGTGCGCCTATCAAGTTGCAAACTATTCCACAAGGGGTGTCCGGTTGACAGTGATAAAATTCTGGGCCATCGCGGGCCATTACGTAATGTTGAGAAGTGTTTATCCTTCTGGGATGTGTAAAATTTCATTCGGGGGTTCGAAGTGCTTTAAGAGCCGTAAAATGAAGTCGCGTAGCGAGGGTGGTTGTCAACAGAGGAGAAGAGTTTGGAGTTGTTGACGGGTGAAATTGGATTAGATAGCGAAGTAAATGTGGTGTGCGAAAACATTGCAAAGAATGTTTACAGATAAAAAAATATTCTTTTGGGGTTAGAAATAAGGATTATTTTGTCACCATTGATTCAGACAAATGAGTTATTTTTTTCCGAATAAGTTATTAGAATTGGACTTTCTTAAAAATAGAATATTGATTCTGAATTGAATACAGTATATTATAGATGTTGTATGGAGAATAAATTTTAAAGTATTTAGAAAAATCTTTTTCTAGGCTTATTCAGTAATTGTTACAAAGCTATAACATTGAGTTCCTTCAAACTAAGGCTCATAGTTTGGATATCTATAGTTAATTTTATTGGGTGTTGGGTCATTGGTCCAACAAATTGGAAACAAAGAAGTCGATTATTAAGAGGAGAGTGTTGATTTTCGGGATAAAAATGAATATTTTCGAGAATACCAGAACTGTGGTGATATATATATATATATATATATATATATATATATATAAGAAACGAAAGCGGAAGATTCTTCTAGAGCATTCCATACTCTGTTGGGAAACAATAAAATGCGATGTAATCGCACGAGAATGCGACTAAAACTTCAAGTAAAAGAATCCAAAGTGAGGTCTAACTGTTATTTAATAAATTAAAGGCGGGAGTAATAATTCTACGATTTGTCGCGACTGTAGCTTAAAGGCGGGAGTCGTAGTAATACGATTCATCTCGACTGCAGCTTAAAGGCGGAAGTCGTAACAATACGATTTATCTCGACTGCAGCTTAAAGGCGGGAGGCGTATTAGTACGGTTTGCAGATACATTGCTCTACATTGTAATTAGTGTTTAGTTCTTTTTTTAAATATTTCTTGTAGTTTTAAGAGTTTAAATAAACTTTTTAAAGCCTAGATTTCTTTTTATGATTATGAAAATATCGCCCGCTCTAGAACGAAAATCGAGGTAGGTAGTGTCTCCGCGTTACCTAGCATATTTTCGTCAAGATCTCCACCTTTAATGTGTTTTAATAACAATTTGTGGTGTACATATGTGTTGATTTCTGCATGCTTCAATTTTGTGCATATTTTGGCTTTGTTTAGTTACTTAAGTTTTATATTTTCTTGTGGAATAAAATCTTGTTATCCGCTATTGAAATTATTGGACTTATCATCGCCGATTCTTGATTCATGGGGGGGGGAAGGGCACCTCGACATGAGGATGTGAAGTTTCCGACATGGTGGTTGGAATTAGTCACTTTGGAGTGTACACAAAAGGTGGGTTTTTACTTCCTCCCATCAATGACGGGACATACTTTTTGAGGGAAGGGTTGTAACGTGGCCGGTGATGACTCAACCAAGTTTCTTGACAGTGTAGCTGTTGCTATGGAATTTTGAAGAGGTTTCCTTATACCATCTCCATCAATAATCATTCAGTGTGTCAATAAAATCCAGAACAGTCCGAACAGTAACAAACATTTATTAACTAAACTATATCAACAATTCTTACCAAGTATAACTTGGTTCAAACCGGATATAGCGCCGGTTGCTCGCTATCAGAACATGATTAAATCTGCAATAAATATTTTATAAGAAGAAATAAAGGGTTGCCAGAATTCCAGGCGACGTAGTGAAACGCCAAGGCGCTGAACAAGCGGGTTGCAACAGTTGCTGTGTTCCGGTCATTCAGTTTTATAGATAACTCCGTGTGCCTTCGGGCGTGCCGAAAAGTCAAGTATGACTTCTGTTCTCATCTCATATTAAGATCCTTCCAGTATAGTGACTGTCTCTAGCCCCCCGGATGGATACAGAAAGATGGGGATATATCTACCACGGAAAGAGTTATTCCATGACTGATGATAATGCTAAGAACTCAACCTTAGTTTTTACAGCGGTATTCATTCAGATACGTATAAACGTGTGCTTCTGGGGGAGTCGGAATAGACAACTTGTGATACTTACTGTTCACACAACAGCTCATCGAACAGAAAACACACAAAAACGCCTCATCGAATCAATAGTGATGAATAATCAGGATACTGAATTAATAATCTTTTCAATGAATGAGAATTTCTCAGAATGTAGATATACAGGTTGCATCACATCATTAAAAAAGCATATTTAGAATAGCATTTTATTTTATAAACCACTAACCTTCATTAAATTATTTTAGTAAGAAAATTTTATAATTTTTTTAGTTTGTTGTTGCTGCTATTATTTATGGCACTTTTTCAAAACCTCTGACAGGACTATCAGCGATTTAAACCGACTGAGCGTCTCTCGTTTAATGTTGACTAGGACCAAGAGTACGAATTAGATACACACACGTCACAACCATTTTTGTGGGGAAGACTTCATTCATGCATTTTTCATTCATTCATCATCTTTAGATCTGGATCTAGCAAATCTGGAGCAGAGAACGATCACTTCTAACCCAGTATCCCCCAGTGTTATCACTCCCGACATGGAGGACTTTAGAACCATGACAGATTTATTAAGTGCCAGCTACCACACACTCGGGGAATTTTTGGCCAGCGAGGTTCGAACTCTCAATCTAAGGAATAAGAGTCCAACGCTCTACCAAACAGGCTATTCCGGCCCTTTATCTCAGTTTAATTATATTAAGGACCTCTTTTGAAGTTTTACCATCATTCTTTGAACCTCAAAATTTAAAACATAAGATGATGGGGATAAGATTTCGGCTGAAAAATCCTTCACCAAATATCCTATCTACACTAACAGATGAATGCTTCATAAATATTATACGTAAGCTGCTTTGAGCTTACAAAAGAAGCGGAGGTTTGATGAGTTTGTGCTTTAAACTTGCAAGTCTTAGGTCCCAATTCAAATACTTTACCGACAAGTCATCTCCGTCTATATTCGTGCGTTTAGTACAAATTTTAATTTTAAAGATCTGCTTTAGTACGAAAATTATCAAATTCCTAACTTCCAACCTAATTTAACCCCTTCGCATACAATGACGTGTCTGACACGGGCATCGAATTACTGAATTTTTATTTTCAAATCTGCAACTAAGCCACAGAATTAAGTATTTAAATACGAAAAGATCAATATGGAACGATTTAGTATCCCAAATGCTCCATGTATTATTAAAAAAAATCAAATTAACAATAAATTACCAAAATAGGATGGGTTATCTAATTAGAAAGTTAAATAAATTCGTATGTCAAGTGGTTAATATGCAAGGTGCGTCTAAAAAGTTCGGTTAATGGATGGATACCTCAAGAGCAGCTTGAGTGAAAAATGCATCCACCCATATCGTATGGAGAGACCTATGGAGAGACGCCATGTAGCGAGTAGCCCAATAAAGCTACGTATATTAGTCTGCTACGGCTAACCGAACGGTGTGTGTGCTAAAATTCGCGACAAAT
>JAOUZG010019144.1:2341967-2355821 GCA_026289955.1 Argiope argentata
AAAAGCCTTTACCTCATTGAAGTAACATTTATCTGATTTCATGAAGATGGTAATTAAAAAAAGCCTTTACCGGATTCAAGGAACATTTACCTGATTTCATGAAAGAGGTAATTAAAAAAAGCCTTCATTTGATTAAAGGAACATTTACCTGTTTTCATGAAAAAGGAAATTAAATAAGTATTTACCTCATTTCATGAAAAAGGTAATTAAATAAGTATTTACTTGATTTCATGAAAAAGGCAATTAAAAAAGTATTTACCTAATTCAAGGAACTTTTACTTGATTTCATGAATAAAGTAACTAAAAAAAGCATTTATATTATTCAAGGAAAATTTATCTGATTTCATGAAGAAGCTAGTTAAAAAAAGCATTTACCTGATTCAAGGAGCATTTACCTAATTTCTTGAAGTAGATAATTAAAAGAATTCTAATAATTTTTATGGATGGTGGTTTAATAATGGTATAATATTTTAATCAGATGAAGTGGCTTTACTCGAGTGTTCATGCATTTTTTCTAATAAAGGTGCTATCTCTTCCTTCATCCTATTCCAGGTTAAGCGTTTTAAGATCAGTTGTGAATGCAATGAGTACTGAGATATTAATTTTCACGATATTTTGAGTCCCCAAATGAGCGTTTTGGACTTTATCTCCTAAGGAATAAACCCGAACATCCAATTTTGATATTTTTTGTTGATTGATTGAAACCAAAATTTGAATCAAAACTAAAATATTAGTATAAAAGATTATGTATCAAATTTCATTATGATATGCAGTCACTGCGTTTTGAAGTTATTGCATTCAAATACAAGCAGTACAGATCAATTATGGATATTACACAAGGCATATTATGGATATGGTTCAAAATTTCATTCAGATCTAAAATTTAGACGCTAAATTAATGTAATGGTATTTATGTTGTTATTACTTACGGCACTTGCCTATGGACAAGCTCCCCGCTGATACAGCAGCAGATTTAAGCCGAAAGGAGCGTCTCTTGTTTTTGAAGTAGCACCAACTAGGTACAAGAGCACGACTTAACTACACACTCACCTCATTCGCTTGATCAGCCAATTTTCACAGGGGGGCAGTCACACATCTCACAGATAGCACACAGAAGAACAACCATCCCCAAACCGGGACTCGAACCCGGGACTTCCAGAACTCGAGGAAGATGTGCTAGCTCTGTGCCAGAAAGCCGGCAATGATATTTATATACAGCATTATGATTTATAGCTATAATGATTATTGACACTCGGAGAAACTAGTAAAATATAAGATATAACAATTTTTGGAACATTCGATAAGAATCTACAAATTCAATTTAAAACCATCAAATGTCAGTCATCTGGCTCAAAGTGTTTTAAGTTATCCTATTCGCTTAAAGGCATAATTCCAAAATCGCTGTTTTAGAATTCTGGCAGACCTGATACGTGGGGATGCGTCAAAACTTGAGTTTAATTTTTTTAAATCCTTACAGTACCTACTTTTCGTATTCGATAAAGTAAAAAAAAAATCCTACTATTGTTGTTGTTATTTGTTATTTGGGCACTTCTTCTGGACAAGCTCGCTGAGGGAGTCAGTGATTTTAAGCCTAATCAGCGTCTTAAGTTTTTTAGTAGCGCCAACTAGGGCCAAGAATACAACTTTTACTACACATTCATCACATTCACTTGCACAGCCTGTTTTTAAATGAGAAAGGGAGCATTCTTTATATATAGACTTTTAGATAGAACCCTTTATAGATAGAATATACTCACTCTTTATAGATAGAATACAGAACAACCAAACCCGAACCAGAAATCGAGCCTAGGACACCCAGATCATGGGGGAAGACGCACTACCCTTATGCCAAGATGCCGTCCAGAATATCCTTTATCATATTATAATCTTTTATTACATATAATGCGAATGGATGGTTTTTAAAATATCCTTTTTATAGATTGTTGTAATATTATAAAATATTCGATAATATAACGATAAGTTTAGATATTTTTTTTCTGTAAAATTCTGGAAGCAATTTATAATTTTTTTCGGATAAAACAAAACATGTACCATTTCCAAATCCCCAATCAAAAATTGATAACTTTAGTCACTTGAAATTAAACGCAAAGGAATATCTATGGGAATAAACTCTGTATCCAGGAAATAAATTTACAGGGACACGTATTTATTGCATCACTGGAAGATATGCTTTTTCTTATTAGTAAGCACTTTTTATAGTTATATAGATTATTATAAAGTAAACAAGTAATTATCCACAAAAACTGGATGGCAGATATCTGAAATAAACGAAGGTCGCACCTTGATGTCTTTTCTTAAAATTACTGTTAATTAGAACCATCCTGTCTTTATGACATAAAATTTTAAGTGGCCGGGATGACCTGGTTTGTAGAGCGTTGGACTCGTTCTCGTTAGGTTACGGGTTTGAAACTCACAAGCCAAAAGATTCTCCGAGTGTGTGGCGGCTGGCGCTCGTTAAATCTGTTCATGGTCGCAAAGTCCTCCATGCCGAGAGTAATACTACTGGGGGTACTGGGTCAGAGTTAATCGTTCTCTGTTCCAGGTCTAAATTACGATCTGAGATGAATGAATGAGTTTTCATGAATGAAGTTCGTATCCTAAAAAGGGTTGTGACATGTGCGTAGCTGAGTCGTACCTAGATGGCTCTACTTGTAAAACAAAGAGACGCATATCTCAGGCTTAAAATCTGCTGATCGTATCAGCGGGGGCTTGTACGCGGCAAGTGCCATTAGTCGCAATACAACATAAAGTTTTAATCTTCTATTGCTAGTTTAGTAAAATCTAATATATTCTGTATGTGCATGTATATAAAAGGAAGGTTATTACTATTATCGTAAAGATTTGGACCACGGTTAAGTTAGTTACCTGTAACTGTGCATTGTTAAAACATGACTGAAGTAATTGTGAACTTTTAACTATCTTTTTTTTTATAATAAATGTGTCTGTTGCTTCCAGTGTGAGTTCGCGTTAAAGAAGATTAAACATCACTGTAAGATTAATATTAAAATGCAAACTAAAAATAGTTGAAAGAAATTATTCTAATTATTCAAGACATAAAAATCACAAAAATTGTTTTCAAGGAAAAATTACAAATTTATGATCACGGAGGCATGAGGATGTAGAATTCAGTCCAATAAGTACTTTCTTAGATCTTCTATATCACATTTTAATCACAAAAATGATCCAAGTAGCCACATATTTTTAATAATACACATTCAACAAGAGTAATTCAGGTAACTTTAAAGTAATATGATAAATATTTTTAAATACATAAAGTATCCTCTAAAATGTTTTTTACAAAAATGATCCAAGTAGCCACATATTTTTAATAATACACATTCAACAAGAGTAATTCATGTAATTTTAAAGTAATATGATAAAGATGTTTAAATATACAGAGTATCCACTGAAATCTTTTTCACAAAAATGATCCGAGTACCCACATGTTTTTAGCAATTCACAATGAACAAGAGTAATTCATGTATCTTTAAAGTAATATGATAAAGATGATTAAATATATAGAAAATCTACTAAAATCTTTTTCACAAAAAAGATCCGAGATTCGATTTCTTGCAGAAGTCAATAAATAGCAAATCATAGTAAATAGTAAATCACTATGCAAGGCATAACATTATAATAAAACATCAGAAAATCAAGCACAATCAGTGATCAACAGCCCAAGAGAGAATGCACTAAACGGACTGATAGACATTTTTCTCTCACTTTATAAACATTTTCCCACACAGTATAAAAATATTTAGAATTCTCTCCTATTATTAATATAGGTATTGTAAAAAATCCTTCACAATTATTTTATCACTAAATGTTTGGCAAGTCACATTAAATTGAAATTCATTTAAGTACCAGTCAAAATTTCTTCATTACTATGAGATATTTCACAGGGAAGCAATATAATAGTTATTTTGGCATTTTTTTTTCTAATTTGAAATGTACTTACATCTCCAATCACTGAAAAAAAGTAACTAAATCATGTTTAGAATAGACTACTAGATTAAAGTGTACCTATTTCTGGATTTTCAGTTGAAAAAAATCTATTAAAATTAGGTAGCAGAAAGATTTTCGACTATATATTGATGTGGATTTATATTTTAATTTCAAATTTAAGTTCAGAGCATTTGGCTATCTTTTCTTTGTTATACATGGCCAAAAGTATCCGGATTCCCAGCGGTATTGTCTAAGAGTGTACTGAAGCACATATTAATATGATGTTGATCGTCCTTTTGCATCGATGATAACCTGAACAAGTCTGGGGTGACTTTCCACCAGTTTTTGATAGGTGGTTTTAGGAATTGATTTCCAGGCATCCATATGAGCTGAACGGAGTGTTTGAAGTCAGGATGGTCGATTAGGCTGGCTACATAATCTGAGCTCTAATTCGTCCCGAAGGTGTTATGTGTGATTTAGATCGGGGGTTTGAGAAAGGCAGACCAGTTTTTGAATACCCATTTAATCACATCACATCTGTTCAAACCTAAATCTGTGAATGGAGAATTTATCCAGCTGGAAGAAAAAGGGGCCTTCTCTAAAATATTGTCATAGAGTTGGGAGTGCAGCCATGTCCAGAATGTCCACATACATCTCAGGGTTCATGCTTCAAACCACAGGACCTAACGAACCCAGGCCAAAACTAGACACATCCCTATGCCATTAGGCTTCAACTACCAAAGTTAGCAATTGGCACAATGCAGTCACTAAAGAAAGATTCGCCGGGCATTCTCCAGATTCGAATAGTTGGGGATGTAGCAATGTGCAGATGGTCCACATTCATCTCAGAGTTCATGTTTCCAACCACAGAAAGTAATGGACACAGGCCAAACCATGAGAAACATCCCAGGCCATTATGCTTCAAACACTAAAAACTAACAATTGTCACAATTCAGTCATTAAAGAAACATTCATCGAGAATTCTCCAGACCCGAACGCGTCCATCCGACTGCCAGACCATAAATCGAGATTTATCATTCCAATGAACAGTTTTCCACATGTCCCAGTCCAATAATTGGGAATTCTACACCATTGCAATCAATGCTTCGTATTCTGGGGAGTAATATTCGGCTTACGCACAGTCCTGCTGCTAACACTAACACCTGATGAGCTTTGGACGTCCTGAGAAACTTCCACCAACGAGAACTTGGGATTTTGTTTCACTACTCTTTTCAGAGTTCTGCGGCAGCGTTCACAAAGTTTTTTCGGCCTACCAATTTGCGTTTTTTTGCAGTTTTATTGTCTCGACATTTCCACTTTACAATTAAATCATTCACAGTGGATTTATGCTTCTGTAGAATATCCGTATCACCTTAAAGGTAGCATTCCACTATACTGCCACGATCAAACTCACCAAGTTCCTTTGACTTATTCATTGCCTCACAAATGCATAAATACAACCTGAAAAACCCTTACAAACGGTTTTATTGCGTTTTAACGCTTTTACTGCGTCACTCACCAGGATCACTTTTTAAAGGAGAGTCCGGATACATTGGCCTGATAATATATGTTAAAAACATGATTCATAATTATTGAAACTATTGCGATGTATTGAAAATCCTTCTAGTGATTTCAGATTAGAAAATCTTAATTCATTATCAAATTAGCATCTAGTCTCATATAAAATAGTAATACTGAGATGCTTCGAATTAAAAAACGGCTTTTCGCCTTAGATGACAACAACGTCAAATAATACTTATTCAGAACTACAAAATTCATAAATAATAATCTTTCTGAATTTTCATGACAAGTATTTAATCAAACAAGTTAATGAAATTCGTTAAAACAAGCAATTTCTACTAATCTCTATTGTTACTAATAAGGAAAATCTATGTGTTATCTCTCTCTGCGTGTGTTTTAAAACTTTACAAAGCAGACCGTTTGGCTTAGAGCTACCAAAATCGGGATATATATCGATATTTTGGACGCTAAAGATCTGCACTTAGGAACAATTTTTGAAGTTTTAATTAGAAATTTAATTAATTAAAAACTAAAATGTTTAAATTTTGGATTTTTTTGCAATAACTCTCGAAAATATTAATACAAATCAGATTAATTCATCATATTAATATTGAAAAAAATATCTTTAAAATGATATTATATTTTAAAATATTTTTGTTGTTGATACATATTTTAAAGTTTTTAAATTATAATTTAGAAAATATGTATTGATGTTGGAAATTCAGACAGTTTTTATTGTTGGTACTATTATTTCCTAACGTTTTTTTTGTTGTTGTTGATGATCAAGATATGAAAAATCTATCTATTTTTTCATGTTTGTCAGGTTTGAGTAAAAGTATGTTTTTAACAGAATTTCATAAATTGTTGTACTTGCAATTAAAGTTTACCTTTTGTTTTCCAGAATCGATTTTTGGTCACTATTTGCTTTATTTTCTAGTGAAAAAATATCCTCGAATAACCCCCCCCCCCCCAACAATCAACAAATAATGACGAAAAAATTTTAATGGTTGCCCAGTTGTAAATATTGTTGGTTGTACCCATGAATCAATTGTATATATAAGCACATGAACCTTAAACTACAGAAATGCATGAACAGAATGATGGGACAGAGTAAGGCTACTAAAATAGAATGGGCTAAATATCTATCAAAATTTTAAAATTTCAAATATTTTGAAAATCGATAAAAAATATTTAATTGAAATTTTAAGTATTCATTTGAAAAATTGAGTAGCCATTAGTTCCAATGAACTAACTGGTTACTGAATTCAACTCGCATAAATGATTTTGCATAACTAGTCACTTATTTATCGAGAATAATACTCTCATATAAACTCTGAGTAATCTTCTCTGAGTATTTTCTTTAGTGAATAAAATCCATAAACAATTTTGCCTCTAATAAATAATTCCATGAATAATCTGTTATGACTTTGCTTTGGATTTTAAAATCTGTGTAAGGCAAATTTCATTTGATTCGAGATGTTAGTTGCAATCAATTTCTTTGAGTATCGAAAAGAAACGTTATTTGTTAATATTATACAATGAAAATAAATTATTCCTGAACGACTATAGTTTAACTCAGATCTAACTTATTTCATCTTGGAAAATATTTTGTTACTAATAACCACAACTGTCAGAATATATTTTTGGTAGTACTTGATACTTAGTAAGAGAATTATACAAGTATTAAATAAAGGACGTACTTTTGATAAAATTCTACTTTAAATTGGATAAAAATAGCCAATTAAGCAAGAAAAGACTTTGAAAGGGATCATTTATATTTTAAAAAATCCTTGCTCTAGTGTTTAAGAAAGTTCTTATTCTTTACTTAAAATTTATATAAACTTATTTCTTTTCCGTAAAAAATATGATGCTAATCATATAATTCTCTTATTTTAATTTGATAGTTTGAAGTAAAGTATTATCGATCTAACATTAGGTATTTTTCTGGTTAAAACCAAAGCTCATTTTAAAATCAATTATATCTGTTCTAGCGAAAATGAAGATTTTTTTATCTGCTCAGTTTTTCCGAATTTGAATATTTGAAATTTTTTTGCGTTACCTAATTTTGCAATATTCTTATATATTTAGGTTTTTTATGGGTTTTCATTCCATAAAACATTATCGTAATATTTTGCTGTTTATTTTATACATTATCCAAAATTGGAATTAGTTTTTTAAAATCGCCTTCACAGTCATTATTAGAATATTTGACGCCTTTTTTTAAAATAAACTAACGTTAAAATCACTAAACTGATAAAAAGAATTCCAAATATTATTTTATCATATGAAAAAAAATTATGTGTTCAGTGGATTCAAAATTCGATTCTATCTAACGATTTTGTAACAAACTTAAGACAAAAATAGAGAAACTTGCATTTGAATTAGATGATAAGAGTTGTTGATCAATATATTCTATGTAAATACAACAAAATATTACAATATTGGAATATTTTGTTGTTTATTTAGTATAATATTCCAGATTGAGTTTAGTTTTCAATAATAATATACTGATTATTCCTTCACAGTTATAAATAGAACATTTTGTTTCTTTTTTTTTATAAATTAAACACTAAATTATTAAAAGAAAAAAATAAATTAAAAAAACACTAAATTATTAAAAGAAATTCTAGGAAACCTTTCCTTTAATGAAAGACACACTAGTTGTATTTAAAGGAGTTGTATTTAATCTAGTTGTATTTAATAAAAATTCTTATACATCTATCAATTTTGTAACTAACTGATTACTCAAGTAATAAACTTGAAACAAAAATAAAATAATGTATAAAATTACATTTATGAGATGAATTAACCAGTTAACTGTTTTAACCTCTTTGGAAAATGCTTATCTTAATTAAGTCAATAAAATTTAACAGTGACGAGTATACTCGCCAAACACAGAGTAAGTGTCATATAAAGTTATATTGTAATGAATTAACTTTGATTTTTTTATTTCAATTATCACATTAATTTATTTGCTTAAACTTACATACATGTTTTGTATATGAACGAAAAGAATCATTGAATTAATTTATTATTTTACTTTGTTGTGAAAGAATGGTATTAAGAAAAGCATGTACAACGTATAATAAACTTTGCTCCTTCAATTTTGGCTTGGCTTAAAAATATTTTAAACATCTTAAAATTTACGAATATATTTCAGTTTGTACTAAAATTGTGATTCAACAGAAAATTGTCTCTACTTATTATTCCTAGTGAATAAACTCATCTTAAAACAAAGTGTTGTACTTTTTCTAAGGCTAGTATACTCGTTAATAAGAGTTAACTGTTTAATTATTTATACGATTTGATTTTTTATATTTGATTCGATAATAGATTTTATTTAAAATAGAATATCTTTGTAAAAAGACTTTATTTACCTTTTTAGGCTTAATTCGGAGAGGTTTTTAATCTTATTCTAAAAAAGATTTCAGTTTTGAGGCATTTCAATCAACAATAATATTGCAATAGCAAAATGTTGTATTTTTTATGACGAGTATACTAGTCAAAAACTAGTAAACTAGTTAATTAATAAGAGTCCCTTATAAAGTTAATCTAATGCATTCCTAAATTTTACTGACAGAGATGTTAAAATTTTAGTTCTCTTCGATTTTTCGAATATTTATTTCACAATGAAAGAAGTTTATTTAAATTTATTTCAGTTAATAATACCAAAATTCCAATTATTTTAATTGATATGTATAAATATTTATAGAAGTACTCATGAAAACAAAAACAAAAAAACCCACTTCCTAATTATGAAATCATTGCAAAATAATTCCGCGAAACCTCAAGAAACTCCATCTAATTAAATATCTTTCCCGAGCAAAATATTCCCATCTTTTAAGGGAAAAAATTCCATTCTTGACGTTGCTAGGGGTCTCATCTGGTGCCGTTGCCATCCTTATTGTCTAATTATTGCACTATTACCGTTAATGAGTATCACTTCACTTCCAACTCTAGAGAAAAATCTGTAATAATAACAATAAAAACGAAAACTTTTCTTTCCCCTTGAGGTTATTTTCATTTTCATGATAGCAAATAAGCAGCAACTTGAGCGGGGAAATTTCTGGAACAAAAGCATTACGAATTCTTTCCCGAAGTAACTTCAGTATTTCTTCTTGTTGTAATTCCAAGATATTCACTGTATTTTGTTGTTTGTTGTTATTTTTCCTTTCATGCGATCTGTTCTAGAATTTTTAATAAGATTTTACAGTCTGTTTCGCTTACTCTTAAAGTAGTGACTAAACAAAAGAATTGTCATGTTTACGGGATTTCTCAAATGTCTTAGAGATATGAATTTTGCTAGAGGTGTTTATAGAATTGTGTTCTGGAGTTACGAGTCTCGGGAGATCTTAAATTCTCGCCAATTAAATTTGAGCGAATATTTATACAGGAAATATATTAGATAAATTAGGCAAATTGTGTGTTTTGGATATCTTAATGTTTGTTTTGCAGCTGTGTTTGTAGGAAATTCATGGAATAATTTATTCTAACATTTAAGCATACTACGATAAATAGCTTTTCTGAAAATTGGAGATGTTTATATAAAATATTATGAAAGGCACGAATAATTTAACTCTGAATTAGTTAAATTTCAAATAGAGGAAGTTTAGTAATAATTTAGTCAACAAGAGTAAATTAGTAATAATTAGGCTACTCTATAAAATTTCAACAATTTGAATTATATTATTTTTTATTTTACTGAAAGTGTTTTTTAGTCATAATATTGAAATTAGCCTTCTATTTATCAAATTATTTCACAACAAAATTTTCAGTTTTACTCCTGCATTATTACCTATGTTTTTGTTTATGATTAGTCCCCAAAAAGGGAATAAACTTTTTAATTAGTTAAAATATCCTAAAGTATTTAATTGAAAATAAAAGATTTTTGTTTTTTGATTTTATTTAATATTTACTGCTTGGGAGATATTTTTATTATCTATGGAAGATATTTTTATTAAACTCGTCATGTTAGGAAGATTTATGTTTTTTAAACCGTCACGTTATGAAGTTTTATTTTTTAAACCGTCATGTTATGAAGATTTATTTTTTTTAAACCGTCATGTTATGAAGATCTATTTTTTAAAAAAACCGTCACGTTATGTAGATATCAGCTTAAATTTAACAGTACTTTTAAGTACCGATGAGAAATAAGGAGTTAACGTATATAGAATTAAACACTTTTATTTACTTCATAAGAAAATTGTTATTTCCACATCTCTAGCAATTAATATCTTATTTTGAATCACAAAAAAGCAAATATGAACAAAAATCGATTTTCAAAGTGAAGGACGTTGAAGAAGGAATTTCAAATTTTACTTTAAAATGAGAGACGTTTATTGTTCAAATTATAACAAAAAACAATTTTCACATTTTTCTTCATTTTATAGATACAGAAATGGATTTAGAATAGAAATAAATTGGCAATAGCTCGCAGCAAAATGGATTTATTATTTTTAATAAAAATTTAAACGTTAATAATCCACCAGATTGTATTTTCTTGAACAACAGATAAGCTCATATGTAATAATATTTAAAAAAAAACTTGCATAAAGAGTAGATGACTTTATAGGTGAAAATAATCATATAAATAATCGAGCACCAACAATTGTGGACAAAAGAAATGTATAGGTTGGAATAATCATAGAAATAATCGTGCATCAAGAGTTGAGAACTAAAGAAATGCTTAGGTAAAAATAATCATATAAATAATCTATCATCAACAGTTGTGGACCAAATAAATGAAAATAATCATGGAATAATCGTGCATCAAAAGTTATGTGCAAAAGAAATTTATAGGTGAAAATAATCATGGAAATAATCGTGTATCAAGAGTTGTGGTCAAAAGAAATTTATAAGTGAAGATAATCATGGAAGTAATCGTGCATCAAGAGTTGTAAGCTAAAGAAATTTATAGGTAAAAATAATCATGGAAATAATCGTGCATCAATAGTTGAGAACTAAAGAAATTTATAGAAAAAAGTAATCATGGAAATAATCGTGCATCAAAAGTTGAGAACTAAAGAAATTTATAATTGAAACTAATCTTGAATCAGAAGTTGTGGGAAAAAGAAATTGTTATGTGAAAATAATCATGGAAATAAAAGTGCATCAACAGTTGTGGGTAAAATAAATTCTTAAATGAAAATAATCATTTAAATAATCGTGCATTAAGAGTTGTAATCAAAAGAAATTTATAAGCGAAGTTAATCATGTAAAAAATATTGTATCAAAAGTCACGGTCAAAAGAAATTTTTATGTGAAGATAATCATAGAAGTAATCGTCCATCAAGAGTTGCAGGCAAAAGAAATTTTTAAGTGAAAATAATCAATTAAATAATCGTGCATCAAGAGTTATGGATAAAGTAAATTTGTAGGTGAAAATAATCAATAAATAGTGTTCAATTTCCAAATATAAGTTATAAAATAAGATTAAAACATTGGAAATGGTTAATTTTTGGCAAAACCATTAGATAAAACTTGAAGGCCGAGAGCATAATAGTTCAATCAAGGGGAAAGTGCACTTAGACTGTAAGAAGGGTTTCGTTGCGTGTTACACTTTTAGCTGCGAAACAACTTGTACAGGATTGAGAAAACTTGGAAACGACTTGAATATGTATCTTTGTCGTGCAATGAATTTTCATATTTTCAAATGAAGTAACCACCGGTTTTGGTGAATGCAAATATGAAGTCAAAGTTTGAATTTGAAATGACATTTTCATTTAAGGTGTAAATGATAAAAATAAATAATATTTTGAAAGAAAACTTTGGACGCAACCTTCGTAGATATCGGTTTCTTTGAAGGTATGTGGTAGATCTTTGAAGGTATGTGATTAATTTCGAAATGAATATTTTTATAGGAAAAATATATAAAATACATATTACTTTGAATTTTCGAATAAATTAGATTGAAAAACACACGCAAGAAGCAGAAGTGTATTAAATTCAATGCTAAAAATTATGAAAATTTGAAAAGTTTATTTATTTATAAATTTATTTTTTGTTGATGTGAAATAAAATACTTCTAGTTGAAAAGTTTGTCAAATAAATGGTTCAAAATTTTGCAAATGATTTAAGAAATATATTATTTTGACCCTCAATTAAGAAATACTGAAACTACAGTACATAATTAAAAACTATTATACTAAGCGTGAGTGACCATTAAATTTTAATTAGGGATGTTTTGCGCAGGAAAATTTTATTAAAATTAAGAATTGGAAAAAACTGCGGTAAAAGATGTGAAATAGGATTAAAAAATAATTTGTGCTGATATTAGAATTGAACTTAATATGAGCATAAGAGAATGAAAGAATGAACGTTGAAATTAACACTATTTTGATGTTTCTAAAGAATTAACACAGAAACGAAACTTAAGCAATTTTTAGGAAGACAATTATACTGAAATTAACTGTATTGAATAAAAAATATTGACACATTTTAGTAAAAAAAAGCATATATTTTTACGTGGTCACCTAATTTAAAAGGAATTACAGTAGCTTCAAGGTATAACATATATAATTAGGTGAAATAGCAAAGTTTTGTGAAGCTCTTGTAAAAAATTGGCAGCTTTATCTTTTTCAAATATTTTTATACAATTATACTTATTATAAGTATTATATATTCGAATATATAAATACGATAATATAAATATTCTTTAAATAATCTGTATCTGCTCCAATATATTTCTGCGTAAATTTGTTTAAAAGTGAATATAGCACAGAAATATTCAAAAAATAATTAATCGTTCATTGATGTAAACAGAAAGATTATTCGGTTCATTTTTTAATGTTGCAAATTAGTGTGTTCGGCATGATCAACTTCAGTTTGATTAGAAAATTCAATTGTATGAAAAAAAAATTATAGCGTGTCTTCTAAAGAATAAATTGTTTTTTCTAATAAGATAAAAATTGTGATAATTCAAGTGTAATTACGCTTAGATAGTGTTATAGAATGTACACTCAAAAACACTAAATACAAAAATTGTTTGCATTAATAAGGTGCTAATTCGACTAATTGAATTTATTTTTCTTTCTTTAATACAGAAGAATTAAACTTTATAGTTAGTCAGTTAGAGCGAATGGAAAATTTTAGTCCCCCACTATTTCCACCCTTTTAATTTATATGAGCCATTTATGAACTAGTTCAAATTTCCGCATTTCTAACAACATACTCCAATCTAGTTAAAAATCTTAACATAATTACTCCTCTTAACCTGTTCACAAGATAACATAAGCAACGTGACGCTCACGCTCGCAAACACACACACACACACACACACACACACACACACACACACACACACACACACACACACACACACACACACACACACACACACACACACACACACACACACACACACACACA
>JAOUZG010019144.1:2360275-2372474 GCA_026289955.1 Argiope argentata
AAAAGGCTCTTATCTAATTTGTGAATTGTGAGATAAATACTTTTGTTTAATTACTGAATTATGTTTCGGATCTGCTTTAGTAAAGTTCATTAATTGTTGAAGTTTTTTTCATCTTATATTTTCTCTTTTATTGTTATCTTCCGATTCAACTATTAACAGGACATACATTATTAGTCCGAAAAAGTTTTAACATTTAAATTATTATATAAGTATTTGATTTCTATACTCTAAAAGGCTTTCAACTAATTTGTGAACCGTAATCTAAACACGGTTGCTATAATTAATGAGTTCGTTAATGATTTTAATTAATCTGTTTCGGTTAAGTTCGTTAATAGTATTTTATTTCATCTAATGACACCTCATTCAATTATTAATATGACTTATATTATTATATTAACAGTTGGTTTATTATATCAGTATTTGATTTACACATTCTAAAAAAGGCTCTTATCTGATTTGTGAATTTTGAGATAAACACTGTTGCTTTAATTACTGAGTTCTGCTTTGAATAGGTTTTAATAAAGTTCATTAATAGTTGAAATTTTTATTTCATCATATTTCCTCTTTTATTATTATTGTCAGATTCAATTATAAACAAGGACATTATTAGACAAAAAAATTTTAACAATTGAATTATTATATCAGTATTAGATTTATACATTCCAAAAAGACTTTTGACTAATATGTGAAATGTAATCTAAATACAGTTGCTCTAATTAATGAATTAGTTAACGATATTAATTAATCTGCTTGGGTAAAGTTTGTTAATAGTATATTATTTTATCTAATGACACTGATTCAAGTATTAATATGACGTATATTATTAGTCAGAAAAAGATTATCAGTTGGTTTATTATATCAGTATTTGATTCACACATTTTAAAAAGACTCTTATCTAATTTGTAAAATATCAACAGTTGCTCTAATTGATGAATTCGTTAACGATTTTAATTAATCTTCTGTGATGAAGTTCGGTAAGAGTATTTTATTTCATCTGATGACATTGTTTCAAATATTAAGATGACGTATATTATTAGTCAGAAAAAGATTAACAGTTGGTTTATTATATCAGTATTTGATGTAAACATTTTAAAAAGACTCTTATCTAATTTGTGAATTATGAGATAAACATTGTTGCTTTAATTACTTACTTCTATTTTAGTAAAGTTAATTGATAGTTGATATTTTATTTCATCTTATTTTTTCTCTTTTATTATTACGTTCAGAATCAATTATAACAGGACATACATTATTAGTCCGAAAAAGTTTTAGAAGTTGGTTTATTATATCAGTATTTGATTTGCACATTATAAAAAGATTCTTATCTAATTTGTGAATTGTAATATAAATTCATACTCTAATTAATGAATTCTTTAACTATTCGGTAAAGTTCGGTAATATTATTTTATTTCATCTAATGACACCTCATTCAATTATTAATATGTCACATATTATTAGTCCGAAAAAGATTAACAGTTGGTTTATTATATCAGTATTTGATGTAAACATTTTAAAAAGACTCTTATCTAATTTGTGAATTATGAGATAAACATTGTTGCTTTAATTACTTACTTCTATTTTAGTAAAGTTAATTGATAGTTGAAATTTTATTTCATCTTATTTTTCCTCTTTTATTATTATGTTCAGAATCAATTATTAACAGGACATACATTATTAGTCCAAAAAAGTTTTAACAGTTGGTTTATTATATCAGTATTTGATTTACACATTATAAAAAGACGCTTATCTAATTTGCGAATTGTAATCTAAATACAGTTGCTCTAATTAATAAGTTCGTTAAAGATTTTAATAAATCTGCTTCGATAAAGTTAGGTAATAGTATTTTATTTCATCTAATTACACTGATTCAAATATTAATATGACATATATTATTAGTCAGAAAAATATTAACAGTTGGTTTATTATACTAGCATTTGATTAACACATTATAAAGAGGCTCTTATCTAATTTTAAAATGTAATCTAAATACAGTTGCTCTAACTAATAAATTCGTTAACAATTTTAATTAATCTTCTTCTATAAAGTTCGGTAATAGTATTTTATTTCGTCTAGTGACACTGATTCAAATATTAATATGACTTATATTATTAGACCGAAAAAGATGGACAGTTGTTTATTATATCAGTATTTGATTTACACATTCTAAAAAGATTCTTATCTAATTTGTGAATTGTGAGATAAATACTACTTCTTTAGTTACTGAATACTTTCAAGATTTTAATTCATCTGCTTCGACTAAATTCGTTAATAGTATTTCATTTCACCTTATGACACCCGATTCAATTACTAACAGAACATACATTATTAAATTTCCCCGAATATTACTTATGAAAGCAATCCCCAAAATTAACGACGATGCTAAGCACATCTCGAAACAAAATACTTAATTCGGCATTCATCCCTTAAGAATGATCCTACCTTCGAAAATTCATTCCTCTCCGTTATAACACCGGGGATAACATATTTGAAATCCGATAATTTTTGCTCGCAGTTATTGCATCTAAGACAAACAAAAGTGAAAAAGCCGCGGTAAAACGAACGACGGCGTTACGAAGAATCGGCGTGAGAATCCAATTAGTAAAAGCGTAACATTTTCTATCTTAGCGAGAGAGAGAGAAGTAAAATATCTTCTCCACACAGCTTGTAGCGCGTATCCGCGGAAAAATCGTCCCAGCGAATTCCCGGGGCTCGTTCGCTAGCACAGAGACAACCTAACGAACCGGAACTAATTAAATTTGCAGTCAGACTCGCTTATGTCATGCCAGAGGGACATGGAGCTACGAATTCATTCCCTGCAACTTCGAATTCCCGTTGAAAACGGTATCGCGGAATGACGCTACTAAATAAGTGGTATGTTCAGAAGGTTTAAATATCGTTTTATTACCAGAATGGAAGGCGATGTTTCAATTATGGAGTCATGGTGATTGCATTTTCTGTTCGAAATGGGACGCGATGAGTGGAATTAACGAGTAAAGAAAGCTGCTGCATCTGTTCCTGTTTTGGAACACTTCCCCACTTATTTCTCGCTCTTCATAACAAGAAATTTGTGACATATTGTCGAGATAGTTTACAGATGATTAGATCTGAAGAAAGCTTCTTTCTGAGATTACTGACTTCTTTGAAATGTTAGATTCGATATGAAAGATTATTATTTAACCCCTTAACCGGTTTATTTTCCTTACTATCTAATGATGGCACCTTCTATTTTGGGAATATTTTCTAATTTTGATTCAAATGGAAATCCATCGAATACTTGGCTTATCTACGTATTCGAAATCCTTTTACTATTGAATTATAATTGTTATGAATGATTTATTTTTTGGTTTAATGATAATAATTTGGTTTAATGATACTAATTGTATGCCGGCTTATAAATTGTATGCTGTAAAGAATATTAGGATTTTGAGTAATAGTGTTTGATTTTCTTGATGACTAACTTAAATTATTGCTTCTAAAACATTAAAAGCATCTAAACTTTCTAAAACTACTGCTTTAAATATAGTTAAGCCATGTTAAATTTCTTTATTTGAATTTATAAAACTCTTAACTAAATTTAAAATAAATTTGCTATGAAAGTGTCTCTCTCACGCAGCATTATAAGAAAATTAATTAAATTTTCATTACACTTACTACCATATAGTAAAAAGAGTTGAATTCCAGCCAATTTATATTATGTTATGTAAGAAATTTAGAACTTTAAGAAATAATGCCCGGTTTTTTGATAATTTCCCAAAATGATTTCGTAAATAAATCAAAAAATTAAAAGTAACCAGAAATGTGAAAAAGAAAATAATTGAATTCACTGTTATCAGCCGCCTCAGCTTTTTTCATTAACATTTTTCCTTACCATTACTACATAATGGTAAGGAAAAATGTATTATTAAAGCAGTTTAGTTAGTAATAAATGAAAATCAATTAATTGCATTATTAATCAACAGGCATCTCCTCCACGAAAACAAAATATTTTATTATTAGCTTCAAAATTGTATGACAATGAAACTAATGTATGATACTTACTCGCATCATACATTAGTACTGAGAATTGTACACACAACGATCATCGTTAAGAATTGTACCCATTGAACAACACTGACAAGGAGAGGACAAGAGGTTGAAATGAGGTTCGGAATGAGATTTAGTATAATGATGGTATACGTAAAGAATGTAATTCATGAAAATATTAAAAAGCAGAGGCCAGTCAATTTCGAGAAAAGGGTCAACAAACTTTTGGTAAATCTTATATACTGATAATTTGACTCCCATCCGACTGGTCCTAGTGTCGGTGTTGTCTAGGTAACCGTTTCGTTTGCGGAAGGTCAGGGGTTCAAACCTAGCTGGGATTCATTTTCTTTTTTTAATAATTTTTAATTAATTAAAAATTCACGAATACTCTTAAATGATACATTTTAAATTTTCTTAAACCAAAAATAAATATTTATTATCGAAATGCATACTAAAAAATGTAATTTTTTTAAAAAATTATAAATACGAATGCATTTTTTAAAAAGTTAAATTATTTAAATTTAACTACCTATTTATAGGTAGTTTTAATTAATATGTTACTTATTTTTATTCAAGAATAAATGCTTATTCTGTAAATTTTTAAATAGTAATTTAATGCTTAAAAGAAAAACGCATTAAAAAGGTAAAATTAAAAGTGAGAGATAATTTAATTAGTTTGCTTCATTCTAAAACAATTAGTCTTCGTTATCTTGGATGTTAAATATAATAAATTATTATTTCTGACTGTATTTATATCAACAATTTAAGGAAATTGCTGATATTTGTTAAATAAGTAATCAAACGGCCTCAACTGCTGTAACCAAAAGTAACAGTAGAAACCAGGTGTTAATTTATTAAATACGTAAGCAGATGGTTCAAATTGTATTAAGCGTATACAAAATTCGTCCTATTTAATTGAACTGGATTAAGAAATATATTCCCGATAAGATAGAATAAGAATTGCTCTATTGTACACCAGTAATTGGCATCGCCAATTTTTAATAAGATGATAAGGTATGCATAATACGTTGCCCAATTTTCTAATGAAAGAGAGATATTTTTAAATATAACACATTTTCGTTGTAAAATATTGTATCTGAGAATAATATAATACATTACTAAAGATATCTAATACATCAAAAACGTGTATTACATTACTTAATAAATCATAAAATAAAATATTTTGCCAAAAATACATTAAAACATAAAATTTGGTGCACTGACAATTCAGCTTCTTTTTATATTGCGCCAAAATATACACTAACATTCAGAATTCTGAGCACCAATAAGTGAGCTCCTTCCTATATTGCACCAAAACCCCTTCCAACACCTCTCCTCTCCATGCATATAAAGATCCTTAAGTCCCCCTTCTCGGTTCAAGCAAATCCCCTCCGATCCCCCAACAACTCCATTATGGGGATTTAACAACTTCCCATTGTGATGAAGCGGCCTTGTTTAATCATCGGTCCCCTTTGGTGACGTCACCGACATTACATTCGATTACGATTCACCCTTCTCACCTACGCCAGGCGAATCCCGGGGACAAAACCTCACAGGATTAAGCGAGCGGGGGGAGGGGCTCTAATTTCGTTTTTCAGAACGGATGCAGGGTTGCTCACTTGATGGGGTTCTTTTCACCCCTCTCCGGATATACCTGCGGTGTATTTCAAATATTTGCTTTAAAGATAAGTTTTAAAAAGTGTTATAGCATTTAGCAATGATGCTAAAGGTCATACGTATGGCATGCCACGTTTTTAATATGTTCATGGTTTCGATATTTGTGTTAAATTCCAGTTTTTTTCATTCTTTCACGATATTGAAAAATTACACATAATTATAACTGTCTCATTTTATTCAGCTTAAGCATGAAAATAATATTTTTATTATCTTCATTTTTGAGGACTTAGAAATTAATCTGAACTTATTATGGCTTCATTATATCACACTACTGCATACCATTTACTTCATTTTAAAATTTTAAAATTCGCCTTTTCAAGGATAAACTGCTTCAATCAAGAAGCTTTTCCTAAATTTTGACAATGTAAAATTGGAATTTGAAGAATTTTGGAATGTAAGCCCTTCATTTAAGCTCAAAAACTTTTGAAACATTTATTAAATTATTATCTGGAATATATCATTAAAATTGATTTAGATTCTGAACTATTCACTAGAATTATAACACAGTAGAAAAATTCCCAGAAGGGGAAAACAGTATGATAAACATTCATCTGCAAATTTACTATACTTAGAAAACGTAAATATATAAGTAAATAAATAATATTTTGTTTAAGGATTCAAATAAATATCCTATTTCAAAATTTTGAATTCATTTTCTGAACATTAGCTTTTTAAATTGATACAGTAATCGGTATTTAAGATTTGTGGTTCCGTCACATTCATACAATATGCCAAGAAATATAAAGAGATAAGTGTTACTTTTAATTGCTTGAAATATACATAGTTAAGAGAAAGTTTGTCAAATACTGAAAACTCTCATTTGTCGTTTTACCCAAAAATGATATCATAAAGACTTTTTGATTTTCGTGTATTTGAGAAACGTTCATAAATTATGTTACAAAATAATTGCTGCTTTTCGAATTCTGGAGAAAGATATGTGCAGGAAAATCCATTTTGGAGATAGCATTTGGGTAAATGAAGTATTATTCTGGTTTGCATAACAATTGGACTGTAAGATTTTATTTATTTATTTATTTTGCTAAAATGGTGATAAATTAGAGAGTATGGAGTATGATGATAAAAATATTTTAATTCAAAGGTATTAAGAAAATCTTTTTAGTATTTATTAAAAAACACATAAGCTATATTGTTTTGCCAAACAATGCCATATTTGAATTGTTTCTCATTAATAGTCAATATAGACGACGTCAAATATTGACGAATTATCACTTCTTGGCATCAATATTACCATATAATGTTACAAAAGGACGAAAGTTTGTTCTATCCTGCGATTAGACATGCTCAAAGTACCACATTTACAAAATTCAATTGGGAAAAAAGGTAATTTTCTTCTATTTATTATTTGATGATTGTTTTGATATGATGACGAGGAAATTTGACAACGAAGGGGTGGAATAGAGCAAATTTACAGTTTAATTTCAAAATTCCAAACTGAAGAATTTATATAAAATTTGTAAAATGTTTTGAAAAATACTAGTCTACATCTTTTTTCCTCAAACTGATATCATCAAAGAGACTGTTTAAATTTCACATTTTGGCAAGAACTTTCAAGTATATTAAAAAAACACACAATGAGAATTTGTTCTGCAACTGAAATAAATGTATAACTATCAAATATATGGTACATTTCCTTAACTAAGTACATTCTATAACAAAAAAAAAAATCGACGCACCAAGAAGCAATCATTCGATTGCTTTGAAATATCGTATGCATGAGTTTTTGAAACGTTTAATCAAAACGTTTAAACAACCGCAACAACCGTTTAATCAAAAAGTTTAAACTACAGCAACAGCTATTTAATCAAAACGCAACTCCCGCTTAATCAAAATGCGACAACCATTTAATCAAAACACAACAACTGTTTAATCAAAACGTTTAAATTACCACAACAATGGTTTAATTAAAACATTTAAACAACCGCAACATCTGTTTAATCAAAACGTTTAAACAATCGCAACAACCGTATAATCAAAACGTTTAAACAACCGCAGCAGCACAAAGCGCTCAGAAAGATAATTTATGCAGTTATTGCTTTCAGCTTTAGATTCGACTATAGAAATTAACTCTCGTTTGGCACTCATTTTTATAGATTACATGCCAGAGTATATAATGTTCTAGAAGAAATATTAGAACTTGAGTCCTCTCCCAACTATCGCCAATAATCTGTCAGGGATCCCCCAGTTTTGTCGCCAAATTCGTCGTTATATCCTAGAAGTTTTGACTCTTCATCCATTCATCAGCCATTTCTGCATCTTCCTTACCAGGAAAGGAACATTGAGATTTCGCAGCTACATTTTTGCTCAATTTCCTTATTTAAATTATTGGTACTTTTCCGTTTAGCCGGGAGCCAGCAAAATATCGCCAAATAATGCAGAATTCCGCCAAATTTCTTTGGAGATATTTTTCTAAAGGAAAAGTACTAAATTATTTAATAATGGTATAATTTTCATGCTATCTGTCCAAAATTTTAAGATATCATAAAACATAAAGGGAAAAGGAAAAAAAAACTTTTATTGAATAATGATAATGTATATAACTTTCCTTATAAATAATAATGAAGTACAATAAAATAAATGATGTGGAACACATGATATTTATACAATAAATTTGTACAAATGTGTACAAACAATTCTTTGCTCTTAAATATAAAGAAAAATGATCGCTGGCAAGGCGGAAGAAAACTATGAGTAGTAAATTTATTTATACTTATAAAATTTATAAAACTTTCATTTAATATTGCAAAACACTTTCAAACGCTCGCAACATATTTACTTTTTCAAACATGATAAATTTCACTTCGAAATTATCCCACATCTCTCTCCTGCTTGAACACTTTCCTTCCTACTTACTTATAAATAGCCATCACTTTATGAATTTAATAATGCAGTTCGAGTGAATATATATATCCATAATCGTCTCGACTAGTTCGCAAAATGCATAACATAATTTAATTCTAAAAAAAACTTCCATATGAATAGCCTCTACCGTAACTCACGTTTTAACAAAGTGAGGCTCTAATATCTCCTTCACTCTCAAATAATTTTCCTCATCCCCTGTTATGCAGATGGCAAGATGGAGGCCCACATGAATTGAGTTTGACTCGCGCACCCCAAGGCAGATCCAGACAGCACTTACTTATAGAAAAAGCCAGGGAAAATTTTATAAGGGAAATAATTCATAAAGCCCCTTAAACCAGTCCATTGGAGGAGGGAAGTACCCATTTTTCCATTCAGATATAGAAATATATGGGGGATATTTTCCTCACTGCATCTGAAATAATCCCTTCCAGATTAGAGGCGTAGGTGAAAGAAGTTATAGGAGGGGAAACTGGCCGTGAATCATTTTTACCCCCTCCCCTTTTCTAAAGGGATACTTAAGGGGTATATTGTATTGAAGGAATATGGGAGAGAGGGAGGGTGGTAAAAATATTGTATTTTTAAGATTCTGAAGGATGCAAGGTGGAACTAGCATTATCAGTATAGAGCAGGTAATGCAGGTTGTAGGGCTCTTTCTTGGGGGAGTGCGGAGGGTTATCGGAGATAATGGGATGATTTCTTGATCCATTTTTCAGGCTCAGAATCAATTTTATAGAAATCACTCACTTTAAAGATTTATAGTTCAAGAAGATTATGGCATTCGGGGAAAGAATATTAACGAAGTTGCCCTTGGGTATATTCTAATGGTAGAGTAAAATTCACTTGAGAAGAGGTGCTTCATATTTAGTTTAATGAAAGATTAAGTACGCTGTCAGTCAGTTTTCTCGAGTCAGAAAGTTTCAGTAAGTCAATAAATAAGTAAATAAACTTAATATTTTTCAATAAATTTTTTAAATTAGAATTTACCAAATAATATTATTATACGTCCCTTTTAATTTATTTGATCAGTTTTGTGAATCAAATAATTTTTTATTGGGCAATTTAGATTGTGAATGGATGAATTTAAAATGAGAAATAGAATAAATATTAATGATATATGGGTACTTTTGTTATATTCATAAAATGATGAGAAAAACATGAAAAATATCATATTTGATTGCATTATCCTATTAAAATCTTATAGCTATGAACGAGAAATTTCTGTATAATTATAAATTCATTTCGTGTATTTCTGAAACGGCTCTAAACATTTGGAAACATTTTCATATTTATATACAGTTTTGCTTATATATATATATATATATATATATATATATTCGGTTTGGTTGATCCTTTGTGCTCTATCCATAAGGAATGTGAATGTGACCCTCCCCCGTCTGAAAAAGGGGCTGTGCAAGCAAATGTTATGAATGAGAATATAAGTCGTACTTTTGACCCTAATTGGGGCAACTTAAAAACAAGAGACGCTCATTTCGGCTTAAAATCACTGATGCATTAGTCAGCTTGTCCATGACAAGTGCCATTAGAAATAACAACAACAATATCTTTATAGGTTTCTCTTCTGTAAAAAAAACATGATTTTGCACATACATATTTTTTATCACTATCATAGTCTTTTTCTATCTAATCTCAGGCTGACAATGTCATATAGCGACATTGTCAGCTATATCAAAATTGTAACTAATCAAAACTATATCAACTATATCAAAATATAATGTCATATAGCGACATTAAACTATAGCATTGTTGCTTTAGTGTAATAATCTAATAGTGCATCAAAATTTTATGAGATCGATCTATATGGCATTATCCAAATATAAATATATTCGACTCGCATCCAATAACAAAAATGCAATTATTATTAAAATCAATTCGAGAAATATGTTAAAATAAGTGGATTCATGATTTTTTTTTTACTTAAATGACCATTTATTATGTTGGTAAGATTTAAAAATATTCATATGTTATCAGTATTTGATTCACATCTAAGTATTAATACTGAAAATAAAGAACAATTTTACAAACACCGGCCGAATTAAAGTTCATTTTCTTATTTTATAAATAAATCTTCGCATATTTTTTTCTTCATGTTATTTATTCGCTGCATTCACAATTCAATCAAAACCTGTCAGCATTGAACTCATTTATCAGAATGATTATCGGGTAAATAGGAAATGCCCGTTTCAGCAAACCAAAAATTATCCAATTAAAGAAAACGAATGATGACAAATGTTAACAGATAGCAAGTATTTAACCTGCTTATTTCCGAATTTCGGAGTGATTTATGAGCGAAAAAATATCCACGGATCATTACCCTTAAAACATATTTATTGGACGTTATAAGAAATGGAAAGCATCTTTTTATTGACAGATATAAAAATTGCCGAGTATTGACAAATGAATTAAATATTAATGTTTTACTAAAATAGAAATATAAAAAATTCCGATAAAATTGTTTCTAAAATATGATTATACGATGCTAAATTTTTTTACTGAATTTTTATTCGAAGAAAAAAAAGTAATAGTAAAAGTTAATCAGTTTTACCCGAATTTAGGTTGGTAAAGCCATGAGTAATTTGTATTCTATGTTTTAAAACAAGTTATAAAAAATTACACTGAGTTAGCTCTGAAGTTTGAGTAATTTTAGAATCATTACCATAAATATCCCCCCCGCTTCCCACTGAATGAAAAAAGGATTGCAATAATTAATCTCTAGCAATGCAAATGTAAGCAAATTTGAAAATCTTGCTCATCGGTAGTTTAACCACTGAGAATAGTCTTCCCGAAACTTTCTCGCAAATTTTCTAGTAAATTTCTTTGTGTTTTATTAACCGTATGCCAGTGGCGAGGAAGAGTTAAGAAACAATCCATTAAATGACGATAACTGGGAAGTTTAGTTTAGTTGTATTAAGGCCCCTTTGTAAAGCAACTCTAGGCTAATTTGGAGATGGACGTAGTAATTTTGAATCCCGGTCAGATGACGAGAACGATCCCTGAGCTAACACACGAGTGCAGAAATCTGATTTATCTGAAACAGAGAACGATCACCTCTGACCTAGTACCCCTATGATATTACTCTCCACACGAAGAAATTTGTGACCAGGACAGATTTAAAGTCCACCTCATACGGTGAGGCTTCAGCTGGAAGGTTCGAACTCGCAACCCACGAGATACGAATTTATTACAATAATTACAAACAATTACAATTAAAATAAATAATTGATCAAAAAATTATACCAGCATTGAATTATCAACGCCAATTGAGGATTAAAAACCAATTGTGGAAACGCAAAGTGCATGGATTTTCTACACCAATTGGGGTAACACAATACAGATTAGAAATTTCTCATTTTCTTTATTCTGTGGTATTTTAATTCGAAAGTACTTTAAAAGGATTCGGAAATATAAATTAATTAACAACGTTTAATTTAAAATACACCAAACATTATGAAAATAAACAGAATCCTTTAAAATAATCTGCTGGAAACATGTTAAATCTAACCCCATTAGTGTGGGAGATAAAACAAACTGAATTCATCACTTATTTGGTGTAGTGGAAATGAAGACTTTTGGCGAGAAAGTTTGTTTTTAATTAATTAGT
>JAOUZG010019144.1:2372574-2406741 GCA_026289955.1 Argiope argentata
TATATATATATATATATATATGGAGTAGTTTTCTTCGTATGGAGCATTTCTTATAAATACCTGTAATTTCTACTTCTTTACTTTGATTCTGACTGTATATCGAAGCAATATCACAGATTCATAACAATAAATATGGTGTAATATTCTACTTATATTCTTTAATATATTCCGCATTTCATTTTAGTAATTCAATTATTGAATTATGTAATCAATCATTTTTCAAATTCTCCAACAGATGGCGTTACGTATATAGAATCAAAATTTTATTTAAGTTCATTAACTAATATTAGGTGTTGACAATTTAAGAAAACTAAATTGTCAGTGGATGTACACAGTTGTAACAATTTCGGAGCTTTAGTATATAAGTAACAAAATTTGGTCTTTGTACAATTGAATACAAATAAATAAAAACAAGAAAAACCTATCGTATCTAATTTAGGAATATTATGTCTTACACAATGAAAGATTTGTTAACTATTACTACGGTAGAAAACATTTCAAAGCTAATGTGGGTTTCTCTTATGGGCAATCTCTTATGCTAGAAACTACAAATTGGTAGCCAAGTCATTACTCAAAGTCTCTGGCAGTGAACTGGACACATTCGAACCGCCAAATACTTTCGGAATCATCTGATATTCATTATTTCCGAAAGCGACATTACTGGCCCTAATACGTGTCTGCTCCCCAAACGACAAGGCATCTCCGAATTCCTGGCGTTTGCGAGAGAACCTGCAATTTTTCAGATCCCCCCACCACATTCCCCAATGCGCCACTCCTATAATGCATTCCGAAAAGTCGTAATTTGGCGGCACCGCTGACGTTTATAAACTATTTTCCTCGCCAACGCGTTGCATTCTTGGCGTTCGCACGGTGCGTTGATAATTGGAATTCGACATGCAAAACAGAACCAATATTTGTCCACCTTGATAATGGATACCAGAATATTTAATGACATTAAAAACAATTTTTTTCCACATGTAGGATTGATAAAATTCAGATAAGAATACAGATGGAAATAAAAAGACGTTTTGGAATGTTTGGGGTGCTTTGTGGAAAGTTTTGGAATCATTATATCTTGCGGCAGTTGGATCTTTTCTGCAAAAGCAACTTCAATTATCACTAGCCAGCCAGTGCCGAGACAGTTTTGATATTCGCTGGTATCTTTTCTGTTTCGTAATTTTGTTTAGCTGTCAGGATATTACATTTTCATTTCGGAATATTTCGAGAAGTTTTATTTACTTTTAAAATGAGACAAACATTTGATATTTTTTTCTTATCATAGAGGAATCCAAAGATGAAAATAAAGTTTAGAACTTAATGAAGTATATTGAGTCAAGATCTTATGATTTGTCACGAAGTATATTTTTAAGATTAACGTCCAAAGAATATTTGCGCCTTAGAATTTTTGATATATGCGAGACTTTTATAACAAAGAATAAAAATATCTCACCAAGAGATACTTTGTAAAAGTTTTATAGAAAGCATCACATTTTTTTCAGACTAAAATCAAAAATTTCGTTTTTGAATAAAACACTGTATATTGAACTTAGAACAAAGATGGAGAGAGAATGTTGGATTTTAAAAAAGCAGTATTTTTCTGAAAATAAATGTAAATATTTGTGCATGTCTGATATTATGTGTGTGATGTTCTATAGACCACTAAGCTTCATTTAGAGATGTCGTATGTTGTTCAGTTATATTTTAGGGGGTCGGAATGAGCTCTTCAGAGTAAAATGCATTTGGAATTTTGATCTGAGTCTTAGTTAATTAAAATCCAAGTAAAAGTTTGGCATTATTTCATGGTAATTTCCAAAAATATCAATATACCAAAATAATTTTTGCTCCATTTTAAAATTTACAAACCTTTCTATCGAACGTTTTGAATTTTCGGAATTAAATTTTTTCATAGTTTTTAATATTTTCTATTGTTACATTGGGATTAAACAATTCCGTTTTTTAATTATTTAATCTTCTAAGCTTTTTTATAGATGAGTATTTGCGGCTTAGTAATATGATGAATAAGAAAATGAATTTCCCATTCCATGGAAGGCAACTCGTTATTAGAAGAAAGATCATTCGAAATTTTTTAAGGGTTCTACCATGTTAATACTTGAGTATTCTGCGGAGGCTCATGCAAACATGTGACAGAAGAAGTATATGGTTCTTTATATTTGTCACATTTGATGGTCAAAAATATTCTTGAAGGCCGCCATGGCCATCTAGTTACGTGGGAAAGATTTACCTAAGTCTTCCTCACTAAAATCTTTCTATTTAAAAAAGCAATCAATATTCCTGGAGAAACCACTGGGCAACAAAGGAACTCAATATTAAATTTACAGTAGCAGTAAACTTAAATAAACAGTAACCTGTTTTACCAGTATATATATATATATATATATATATATATATATAGTTTTTCACTATTGAAATAGATAGACAGATATTTAATAACATTATTAGTTAAATTTCCTTACAATGAAATTTTATTTATCCATAAGGTTCAAGAACACTTAAATTAAAATCTCTCAAAGTGATTATTAGTATAGCAAGCCAATTAATAATAAAAAAACACTCAGTGCGGCTAAGTTATTGCTGCTGTTTTAGATAACCTGTTTTACCAGTAAAGCTCGACCTTTCTTCTGTAAAATCATGATTAACAATGCAAAGTCACGCAGAATGAATTTACAGGCTCCGACTGCAAGTATCTTGATATATTTCATTAATTTCCATAAGTAATTTTTAAAAAAATTAACATTTGGTGGTCAAAATGTGAACTAATTTTTATTGCAAGAATCTTTTTCCCATTGGTCCATATAAAGTGTTTACCGTCATCAAAAGTTGACAGGTAGAATGGATCAGTTTTTCTATAACCACCCAGTATATATATAATTATAGGGCTAAGAGCAACTATTATTTAACATTTTTGATTGATATGATGCCTCTTGATTTATCTTAAGCAGCTGTATTATTAGGGTAAAATACGGCTATTTTCCTTTAAAAAAACAGTGGTTGTTTTTTATTTTAAATCAATCAGAAGTGGTATTGAATTATAAATTCTTTGCAGACGACTTTATTGTGGAAGATTGAAGTAAAATTTCTGAATTCTGAATACGTAGCTTATCGTTAAATTTTCAATACTAAGTCAAGCGCATATTATTTGCCTTAGAAAAAACTAGAATTTTCATATAATCTCGTTCCTATTTCATTTGAATATTTTTTTCGTACAGTAATTGTAAAATTGGTAACAGAATTTTAAAACTATATTACTGTTTCTGTTTCACAAGTCATGTTTAAGCTACCCAAGTCACTCCTTATAGAATTTCAGTTGGTCTACTGGGAATTTATGAGGCAATCAGAAAGTGGAGGGAAAGACGTGTGCACGTTTTATTTGCATAATGGGAAAGGGGGAAAATTTTCTTTCAAACTTGAAATGAAATTTTTCTGACTCAAAGATTCTGGTATTAAAATCGATGTTAAGGTTATTAAATAAAACCCTTTTTTGTAATATTTTTCTTAAAATGTCTATTCAACTTGGAAAGTCGGTTTAGTTGTTATAAACTCATATTGCCTTCACTTTTAAATCATTGTTTAGTTAAATAATTAAAATAAAAATTTTCATTGACTCTACACATATTGAATAACATCACAAATAATATTCTGCTTGTAATTATAAATAATATTTGCTATCAAATATTTTATGTCAAACATTCAAATTTAAAGTATATTTAAACATTTGCAATTATTATAACTAGTAATTATTGATTTTTGAAAATCATTTCTCCAATTTATCAAACAAAAAAATTATTCTATAGTTGCTGTTTTTGAGACTGAAGACATTATTTAGAAAATAAATTTATTGGTATCAGAATCCATTTTGAAAGATATTTGAAACTTTACATAATTTGAGAGGAATTTGAAAAGTTTTTTAATATTAAATTCGTATTTTACAGAATTTCTTTTGTTCTAGTAAATGACAGTTCAAAATTTCACCATCTCGGGGTCTGCTGCCTTTAAATATGAAGGAATTTAAAATAATTCAAAATAAAATAAATAAATCTTGATGTAGTGCAATGTATATATTTTTTTTCTTTAATTTTAAAAAGTAATATATTAATATTCCATGTTTTTATAGCAAAAAATTGCTATAATCAATACAAATTGACACGAACCATTTATTCACAGTACTAGTATTAAAATTTCTTCTTGAACTTTCTTTGTATTCTGTAAATGAAACATTTAAAAATTATTATTTTTATTTTATAAATGAAACTCTACTTCCTTTTATTAGTTCCAAGTTTTTATAGTAAATAAATTGATCCCCATGAAAAATGGATTAATTAATGAAACTTAAAAATAAAAGATTATATGATAGAAAACTTCCATAATTATAAATTATTAGGAAAATTATGTTTCATGCAAAAGGTCTTCAAGGAAGAGTTTAAGTTTTTTTTTATTTGCTTGTCGAATAAACCACATAATTTTTTTTCTATAACTGAAGAATTGCAGAAGTAATACAATGTTTTTGTAATAGAAGTTAAAAAGTGAAGAATTGTTTACATATAACGTTTCATTGCAAGCATTGTATATAAGCAGCAATACAGGCATTTAAAGCATACAGTAAAACATTCCTATTAATTTTTATATTTTTTTAAATAAAAAAAAATTGTAGACGCATTGTATTCACAAATATTAAAAATCAGTAAGAAAATTCTGTATTTTAAAGACAAAAATTTTGAATTCAAAAACATAAAAGCTGTTTTTGATGCCCTGAAGTGCAGATCTGTAGAACGTGCTTCATTGCAAGGTCTGTATCTAGGCAGAGAAACAAAATTTCTAGTTATACGTTTAAAACATTCCAAATTTTTAAAGCTTTTTGAAATATACAGAAAGTTTATCTTCATATTAATTAAACGATGAAGTAAAGAAAAATTCTATAAAGAACCAAAATCTGTTTTTGAAATATTATTACTTTCCAAACCCGAAGTTTGTTGAATGTACTTCATTGCAAGTAGTGTATCTAAGCAGTAAAATAGGATTTCAAGAGACAGATTTGAAGATTTTTTTTTTCTTTATCCTCCCCAGCCCCCATTGAAGATGTTGAAAGTAAAAACAGTGATTTCTTCTATGTGCTTAAATTAAATGATAAATAACAAAAAAAATTATGTTTTGTAGATAAAAATGCACCTTTGAAGCTTTGTGAGATATTTCACAAACAGAGGGTGTTTCGTCTTAAACACTATATTTAAACAGCAAAATAGAATTTCGACAGAACTGAAGTTTCAGTCCCGCCATCCCCACCCACTTAAATTGAAAGTAAACTGACTGTTTGTTTCTAACCTTACATTTTAAATTATAAGAAACAAGAAAATTCTGGTCAGCGTCCTGGCACAGAAGTACCACGTCTTCCTCGTGATCTGGGCGTCCGGGGTTCGTTTTCCGGCTTTGGCGTAGTTGATCTTCTGTGTGCTATCTATGACGTGTGGGAAGTTTCTGCCCTGTAAAAAGGGGCTGTACAAACGAATGTGATGAGTCTGTAGCTGAGCCTTACTCTTGGCCCTAGTCGACTCTACTTCAAAAACCAGAGATGCTTATTTCGGCTTAAATTTGTTGTTGTATCAGCAGGGGGCTTGTCCATGGCAAGTGCCATAAGTAACAACAACAGAAATTGTTAAAAAACGAAATCTGCCTTTGAAATATTATAAAGAAATTTTCAATATTTGAATACTTTTAACGAGAGCTTTATTGGAAGAAGTATGTCTCAGAAGCAAAATTGAATTTCGTCATAATTAATTGCCCCCTCTGAAATTATAAATAAAAACGCTGCTTTTTCCTAATATCGAATGTTTTAAATGACGTCACAAAAAACACATCTATTTTTGGAGCTTTATGAGAAAATTTTTTATATCTGCATATTTGTAGAACATGATTTATATAAAAAAAAGACTTCTTAACATCTAAATGGAATTTTAAGTTCCAAAGTTAAAGGATTTTCAGATTTGTCTTTCCTTGAAACAAAACTATATTCTTTAATCTCGTAAAATTAAATGATAAGTAGCCAGAAATCTTTATATTGTAAAGAAAAAAATCTTTAAAGCACGACTAGACTTACAATACACCATCAATTTTATAAGATTTAGTTCGTTACTAACCATGTTTTCATTCAATTGACTTATGGTAAGAAAATTTCAAATTTTTAATAATCCCTGCAGCAGAGAATCAGATTACAATTCGAAAAAAATTTTTTGATAAAAAAGTAAATAATAACTTTGAAAATATTATTTTTTTTGTTGTTATATAGAACAGACACAGACTCACATTATTTTCTCACAGGAGAAAAAAAAATCAAACCTTCCTCTTACGAAAAGCATTCCTTTTAACCCGATTTACCAGATTGAAACTGACTGAAGGTAAACACCTGTAATCCATTTTTCCGACTGCAGTTATTTTTTTTCTCTGCAGAGCAATCTTCAAACAGGATGGGAGAGGAAGGATAGGGGAGGAAAAAAATATCTCCAACATCAAATATTGAAAACATGTTTTTCGTCAACAGGGATTTGGGTTTTTATCTTCGAGCCCGTATTTGTTCTCTTGGAGCTAAAATAATGCAGCAGTATGGCAGAAAGATTAACTGAGGACTGTGCATAGAATGAATAGCTAGTGCATAATAGCACAAAGGAATTTCAATTACGTTACAGAAAAAAAGCAATTTCTATGCGTGCAGTGAAATATTTTTACATAGAAGCATTGAAGTTAATCTGTAAAACCTCTTTTATATTAGTTTCTAAGGTAGGCAAAAGTATGAGAGGAGTATTATATATTTTAGATTCATTCTGGGCTTCTTGGAAGAAAAATTTGTTTCGATACAATGCTTCTTTCTATACCTAGAATGTAGGATCGATGAAAATTTGAATAAAGAAATTTCTTTTTCGTGTATAAGAACGTAATAAATGTACCCAAGTTTGACACGTCAAGAAAAATGAAACTCATTACTTATTTCTGCCTAAAATGAAAAATAACAAATAATATGAAAGAAAAAGAAATCTGCTAGAAAGAAGCAAAATTCAAGTTATCGTGTGAGAATATTATTATTTTTAATTCAATATTTGTCTTAATTAAAGACATTAGCCAGTTTTAACCGGTTTGAAACAATTACGAGATTTTTCTATTGGTCTCTATATATATGCTGTATAAGTATACATATTCATATATTTATAATGATATTTTTTTAAAATTTCCATTTTCAATTTTTCTAGGTGGTAAAAAAGTTTTAGAGCTCGATTGATTTTGAGATGAAATAACAGCTATGCCATCATATTTCTTCGTCCACCTTTTAAAAACACATCTTCTGTTAAATAAGCATACGTAACAATAAAGCAATACCGGTAAAAGCAGGTAAAAAATATGCGATTACAAGATGTTGATGAATATTGTCATATATTCTTCATTGTCTACTGATTTCGAGGTATTCGTTGACTTCAATTACTCAATTCCACATGACGGAAACATCACCATGTTCTCACATGATACAAAATAGCAATTGGTTTTTTCCTTTCTATAAAGAAGCATATTTTTCACATCCGCAAAGACAGAACAATACTTAAATTTTAAAATTGTAGCTGCTCGTAAGTAGAAAGGAAGTTGAAATTTGAAAGCCTACAATTTAATAAAAAGAATTGGTACAAATTAAACTACAAATACTATATTTAAATTGAATAAAATTAAAGCGTTGATCTATCTTATTATAACTTAAAAATTTTCAATTATTTCTGACAATACATAAAATTTCTGAGTATTTTTTTAGATAATTTCTAATTTTAAGAATTTAAAAACGTTCTGTTAGGACTAAAAAGTAGATTGGAATGTTCAAAATCATTTTCCTTATAAAATTATTATATGGTTTCAATAAAGTTCCTAGAAATATTTAGAATTCAAATACTTAAGTTTAAATTATAAATTGTTTCTCTCTAAAGATTAGTTTCCAACTTTCAGAAAAAATTATAATCCATTCTGTACTTAATTAAAGTTTTTTTAAATCAGAAATTATAATATATTTTAATATATGTATAGTTTATTGAATTTATTTCAAACAATTTTTTGTCATAAAGCTTCAAGATTCGTATTCGTTAAAAAGTTGCAGTTTATTATATCATGTGTTTCATGAAAACACATATTCTATATGTTTACTTATTCTAAAATTAAATTTTACAGCACAACATTTTATAATAAAAGAAAAAATTAAACATGTTGTAATATATTTAATCAATACTGCATGCATTCGTGTTTAAAATCATAGAGATTTCCAAAGACTATCAGTAGTAATGGACGAAAAGTAAAGGAAAAGGTGAATTGTATGTTTTTGAAAAAGAATTAGACAATCTTGATAATAAATTGAGATTAAAAACTGCAACCAAAATAGTGGTTATATAAAATAAAATTAAGAAAAACAAAGTATAAAAAATCAAACGATAATCTTCTGAGCGCGAGATTAATTATTTAAAAGTAAGAAATGGTAAACAAATTGGAAGAGGACATCATTTCATGGAAACGACAAACAAAAAGCAATTGATAATAAATTTAATTAAATATCTCAAACAATACTGGCAAAACAAACCTCAAATGTCATGGTCAGGTGACTCACTATCTACCAATGAAAAAACGAATATTTCTATTCATGAAAACCTCCTAACTGAAACAACATCATGTTTTTACATAAAAAACATTTGGTAAAGTTTTCTATTCAAATTTTATAACTTGATTATATGTTTCCTTTAAGAAACTCAAGAAACTACAAAGAAAAAATAAAAGCACCTGAATTACCAAACGACAATTGAAAATTGTTCAGTAAATAAAAATATTTGACCAGTAATAAATTTCAATTTGAATACCATCTCATAGAAATAAATCTAATGGTTGCTACATAGTCCTGATTCATTTTGAAAGGAATTCTCTCTGTCAGAAAAATTATTCTTGTAGGAAAAATCGATGTTGACATTTAATCGAATTGGGTTTCACTTAAGACTAAAAAGTCATCAGATATTGTAATTACATAAGCATGATACCTGCGGCAAAGATATGTCAATAACTGAGAACCTTTCCAATTATTTTCTATTTTTGCGTCTTGTATACATTTTTATCTAGAGATTTTAATCGTAATTCTTTTTTATGGCCATAAAAATTATTTTAATCCATTCTTTAAATAAAAAATTTAATCATATAGTTAAATTTGAGTGATGTTAAGGTATTTTCTCATAATTATGCTTCTATTTAAAATGTATTTGAAATTTGTTAAATATAAAACTTAAACATAATATTAAGTGTTATGAATCAGAAACTGAAAGATTTTTCATCGCTGTTATACCCTTTTCCAAACAATTTGATATTAAAAAAGATTGATAAATATATTTTAGTAAAAATAATTGTTTATTTTTTATCAAATAGATCACTGTTTCCAACAAAGACCATTATAGCATACATTGATATGCAGGAAAACCCTGCTTATTTCTTAGCGGCCTAAACAAAAAAGCGCCAAACCCAAAAGGAGTGGGGAAAAAAGCAGGCAAATATTCCAATATTATCCTTCGAAGCAGCGGGCGAAATATGTCCCAAACATGAAGCAAACAACTTTAACTTCCTACTTCTCTGACATCGCGGCGGTGACTTTATTGCATTTCCAATCCTATTCTCTTTGTTCCTGTTTGTTGTTCGGAAGAGACCTCGCTTTCTTTCCTTTTACTTGTTGTTCCTTATAGAAAGGAATGAGAGCATAAAGAACTACACGAGACTTGTGTCAATAAACCTGCTTAAAATAGCTGCACGCAATTTCCTCTTATACGGAAGAGAGGAATAGACCTGTTCGGTCGCCATCTTGAACAGGCGGGGAAAAAAAGTTGCCAACGGTTTGTCAAGTGGAGTTCATTTGTAACTTAAAAGGCATCGAAAGGAAATTGTCTGACACAAGGGGAGGTTTTTCTTTTAAATAAAATGTGTCATGTTTTGCGTAAAGAGGGTGTAGTTTTGGCTGCATGGAAAAATAAGAAGACTAATAAACGCCTAAGAATGTTTTGAAATGAAAATATTGGAACACATGTACCGATAACTGAGGAATAATAATTTTATATAGAAATAAATGAAGCCAAAAATGGAGAATAAAACAAAATGATTAAGAAGAAATGAATTTACTTTTTTTCCTGCAAGATTTATATCTATCTTTATCTTTAGAATTATGCGATATTTAGGACATAATTTTCAAAGGATTATTATATGTGTTATTTTTTTTCCCAATATAAAAAAATAAGGCAAATTAAAGAAAAGGCGCTATCTATTGATTTTAATTTTAATTTTAGATTTTGTTTTTTTCATTTCACCATCTACATTAATAATAGGTAACAAGTGAATATAACTTTTTCAGTAACATATTATTACGCTCATGCTATAACCACTTAATATTTAACTCTAAATTAAAATTCTATAAATTTATTGAATGAAATCATTTATTAAACTTTGTAAATTCGATAAATGTAAATGAATTTGCTTTTAATAGAAATATTTTTTAATGCATCTATTTAAAAAATTTTCATTTCCACAAGATACCAAAATCGAATAAAAGGCAATTACTAAAATATGTTTTCTGCATTTTACTTTTATTACTGTACTTACTTAAAAATATAGAATTAAAAAATATTATAGTTTCCTCGCCATGTTAACTGTGAGTGATAATATTTATAAAAATAATTCATGAGAGCTAACAAATATCCACAGAAATTTTAGAAATGATATATTTGAAATGTTAAAGAAGAAAAATTTCTAAGAAAATAATAACGTTATGTAACTTATAGATTTATTTTACTTAAAAAACACATTATGTATCCAAGAATTCCTGTTTCTCAATTTCAGACTAAGTAACCTGATAGTATTACAGTCGCAGTTGTAGATTTGGTTTAATACTTCCATGTGGCGTTGGCAACAGGAGCTAACATTCTTCAGCTCATCTATTTTCTACTTGTGGCGTTGGCTACAAGGAAGAAGAGGAAAAAAGAATAAAAATGTCGGATGGAACAACGCAAATGTTATGGTTTCTATTTAATATTTCTGGAATTCAAGCATTGGATTTGAATAATCTATGATCGCTTTTAAATGTTGAAGCATCTATGGTAAACGTGTATTTATCTCAACACATTGTACAGGAATGTCTCGCAGTTTTTTATTGATGAAGCTGTATGTTTATTCAACATCGCTAAATCCACATACAAGGCGAGATTATTTATTGATTAAAAAGTGTTCCAAGATTGAAGATCTGACTCAACCATCTTATCTCAACGACTCTATCGTAGGATAATGTGTATAGTAACAAGATAAATATTTAAAATCTCATTAATTAGACTCTAAGTAAGAATAAATTCTTTTCTCATTTCCGAGAATGCAATTTTACTCGAATTATCAATTATTTCTGTTTAAATTTTATCATCCGTCCACAATGCATACTTCTCAATGTGCATATATCCATCACACTCAGATAACTCCTCCATAAATCTCAGAAAATCCTCGAAGTCATCAAGAATTATTAAAAATCTGCCAATCAGAATCAAGAGCCAATCATCCGTTCCCAGCCAAAGCAAATTTATAGTCCAACATGGAGTCCATCCGTTAGTTAGAACTCCCCCCCCCTTCCATACAGTACTCATCAAGCGAAGGGGAATTTGTGAGTCCAACAACTGGGAAACTTTTGATTAAACCGTCCTTTGGAATTCAAAAGGCCCTGAAAATATGCTTTCAATTCTGAGTCAACTGTTTCCCGTTGGCGATTTCGGGCATAACTGTGGCGCTACCAAATGAAAAGGACGAGATGAATTTTAATATGTTATTGGCGTGAATTTCCTGAGAAAGGTCCGGTGTCGGTTCCGTTCTCAATTAGATCTTTAGTGAGTTTAATTCTCTTCTCTTGGGAAGCTAATAATACTGTTAGATTGAGATTTCAAAAACGAAGTAAATTCCGTCTTCTGGAATCTCAGAATAGGATTTCTACGAAATCCTTTCCATTGAATCGAGTAATATATCTTTTGTTATCTATGATTTAGTTGTTAGAATGTTAGAAATAATATAATTAATTTGGCGGAGTTTTAATTAATTATATTTCAAATTCTTGATACTTTATATGTTATTTCAATTCTGTAAGGCTAACTGTAGTCTTTTAAACTTATTCCAAAAGAGCTAAATAATGCAATAATTATAATTTTAAATATAGGTTGTCCTAAAATATATGCAATCATTTTGATTAATTAGAGTATTAACAATTGATACACATATTTATCTTAAAATAAATTTATTTATACAAAGAAGGAATCATGCGATTTGTCTGTCTGTTTTGAATTGTTGACAGTTACTGCTTATGTTTTTATGGCATTTCAGCCATAAGTAAACATATAAGTTATATAATTTTAACATTAGGAACATTCTTGTTCAAATACCACTTTCAATTAATAGAATCAAAATAGACTAATGAACGGAAACATAGAGGTATACAACTGCAAACACCTGAACACGTATTCTCAGGAATATATGTACATATGAATACACAAACCGATGTACAGAATTAAACGTACAACGGTACGCATATACATAAACAAGCACAACACATTAAATAAAATATTTCGGATAGCATCATTTCTGATTATTACAAATTATTAAATTCTGCACAAGCAAAATAATTTTCCTAGAAATCATTTAGTAATTTTTTATTCTTTCTTTAAATTACTCCTTAAATAATTCTTAAACATGTAAGTCTTAAATATTTTACGAATCGTAATATGAGCACATAGATTTTCGTATGTTCTGAATTTCGTCCATCAGGTAATTTAAATTATAACAAGAATGTAACTTTAAAAATATCTTATTAGGCAATATTTTTTATAGGAATTCTACCTATTGCAATGGTTCTAGAAAAAAGCTTCGGAAAAAATTCTGCAGATTCAAATTTATTGTTGTCTCCAGCATTCAAAATCACCCTTTGTTCTAAATTTGTTATTCTATAGAATATGTTCACCTATGACATGTGTTAAGCCTAATGGGCATTGCATACAAACGATACACAAATTATGATTACATATGTATAAGCATATACTAGAATATATTATCTGTTGGCAAGAATTTAAAGTTTGTTATTTTAACATTTTAAACATTATGAAAAAATTATCATTTGCAATTACTATTCCTTCTATTGAAGACAAAGTAAAACGTTTCATGTTATAGATTAAGAATCGTTTTGTTCTTTTCATTACGCTGGGAGAAAAAAATTGTCGACAATTTTAATTAATTTTGGATTTAGGATAATGTATATTCGTAAGATCTTATCTTAAGCTTATGAATATTTTAGCTATTATTGAAATAAAAAGAATATATCATCAGCTGTTTCATTCATTCATTCAGACAGACAGACAGACAGACAGACAGACAGACAGATAGATAGATAGATAGATAGATAGATAGAAATAAAGAGAGAGAGCAAGACAGGAAAGTATAGTAAAATATAAATAAATGAAAGACTACTGGATCAAATATTATACAATTTGGTAATAATTTAAAGTAGATCTTAGGATTTTCTTAACCGACAAATAAATTCAAAAACTCCCCATTAGGGGAGAAATTGAGTTATTTGCAATATTGTGAAACAAAATAGGACTTGAAGACATTGGCTTAAAATGTGCTTAATCATTTCAGAAACGTGATTGGGATAAATGTTCTAGGTAAGTTATCTCAAAAAGCACTGTTTATGGCGATAATCTGAACAATTTGGCGGAACTGAAAGATACGATACAGCGACATGTGTGTAACATTTAACTTGATATGCTGAGACTATTGTTGAGAATACAGTAATGTAATTTAACTTTGTTTCAAAAAATACTGGACGTCAGATTTAACATGCCTAACACGTTTTAGAAAGAATAAACACATTTTAAACCGATGTCTTCCTTCACTTCCAATGCTGCTTAACAATATTACATACAACGCCCTTTCTTCCCTGGAGGTAAGTTTTTGAACTGCTTTTTTTTTGAGAAAAAGAAATTACCATGACCTTATTTAAACTGCTATCAAGTTTGATAACATTTGATTCAGCAATTTTTATTTCAAAGAGAAGCCTCAATTATATCCATCCTGTATATTCAAATATTATCGCGACAACTTTTATGATAGATCAGTTGAAGGTCTATTAAAAGGAAGATTTGATCCAAATTTTGATATGAAATCCATTTTATATGTTGAAACTATTTACCAAATTATATTTACCCATAGTTTTACAATTTGTAACATTCGTGTTCATTTGTATTTTGAAAGTTAGAAAGTGTAATTTCCAGGGATGGATTTATTTTTTATTTTTATAGTTTAGATGTTAATGCCATAGACAATATCCGTCTAGTTTAACGATGTTTGAATTCATTGCATTCATAAGTACACAGATATAATTCTAAAAGATATATTTCTAGGACTAACTAGGAGATGGCACGCGTTTAAAATCTAATTTCTGGATGATAATTTCATTCATGAAAGTATCAAAACGCAATTGCAGGCAATTTTGAGAAAATGGTCGTCGTACATTTGGTAAGAATTATATACTGATAACTTGACTCCCTATCGGATGATCTCAATGGTCTGGTTGTCTAGGTAACTGTCTCGTATGCGGAAGGTCAGAATTCAAGCCTGGTTAGACATTTTTTTTCTTTTTTAATATTGTTTATTCAATTAAAAATCTGCATATACTTTTATTTCATATATTTTTAATTTTTTGACCAAGAATAAATATTTATAATCGAAATAAATAATAATAAAATTAAAATTTTATAAGAAAAATTTACAAATACAAATTCATTGAAAAAATAAAACTATTTAACTGTAATAAACGATTTACTGATCGTTTTAATTAACATGCTGCTTATTTTTATGAAAAGATAAATTCTTATTCTTTTAATACTTAAATTAGAATTTACTGTTTAAAGGAAAAGTAAACCTTAATATTAGTGGCTACATATAATTTAACTTGCTTACATAATTTTAAAACAAATTTTTGGGTTTTAATAATCATAAATTATTAATTCTAACTCAATGAAACTGTATTTATATTATAAAGTGAAGTAAGCAGCTGATGTTTATTGAATATGCAACCAAACGTTCACAACTGAAGTAATCAAAATAAATAGTTGAGAGCAGGTATTAATTTATTTAATGCGAAGTAGATAGCTCAAAGCGTATCAAGCGTAAACAAAATTCTTTTTATTTCATCGAACATGATCAGGAAATAAATTTTCGGGAAAATAAAAATTCCCTCGCCTTATAAGAGAGCTGTAATTCGTGGCATTTCTTCAAAATAATATTTTTAAGATAATTACAATACTTTCTTTTTGTCTAATTCGTATACTTGAAAATAAAAATTTATGTCTCATTTCCAAGATAAATATATATCACTATTTGTTTTATTATATAACTTGCTTGCATTGCTTGCTTAAAACGAATTATTTTAAAATTTTTGGGTTTTATTAATCATAAATTATCAATTCTAAATCAACGAAGCTGTATTTATATTATAAAGTGAAGGAAGCAGCTGATATTTGTTTAATATGTAACCAAACGTTCACAACTGCAGTTATAAAAAGAAATAGTAGAGAGCAGGTGTTAATTTATTTAATGCAAAGTAGATAGTTCAAAGCGTATTAAAAGTGAACAAAATTCTTTTAATTTCATCGAATATGATCAAGAAATAAATTCTCGGGAAGATAGTATAAAATTCCCTCTCCTTGTAAGAGAGCTCTAAATCATGGGATTTCTACAAAATAATATTTTTAAGATAATTACAATACTTTCTTTTTGTCTAATTCGTATACTTGAAAATAAAAATTAATGTCTCATTTCCAAGATAAATATATATCACTTATAGTTTTATTATATAACTTGCTTGCATTGCTTGTTTAAAACAAATTATTTTCAAATTTTGGGGTTTTAGTAATCATAAATTATCAATTCTAACTCAACGAAACTGTATTTATATTATAAAGTAAAGAGGGCAGCTGATATTTGTTAAATATGTAACAAACGCTCCCAACTGCAGCTACCAAAAGAAATAGTAGAGAGCAGATGTTAATTTATTGAAGGCGTAGTAAATGGCTAAAAGCGTATCAAGCGTAAACAAAATTCTTTTTATTTCATCGAACATGATCAAGAAATAAATTCTAGGGAAAATAAAAATTCCCTCTCCTTGTAAGAGAGCTGTAAATCATGGAGTTACTTCAAAATACTATTTTAAAGATAATTTGAATAGTTTCCTTTTGTCTATTTAATATACTTGAAAATAAAAATTTATGTCTCATTTCCACGATAAATATATATCACTCATAGTTTTATTATATAACTTGCTTGCATTGCTTGTTTAAAATGAATTATTTTCAATTTTTGGGGGGTTTAGTAATCATAAATTATCAATTCTAACTCAACGAAACTGTATTTATATTATAAAGTAAAGGGAGCGGCTGATATTTGTTAAACATGTAACCAAACGGTCACAACTGCAGTTATCAAAAAAAAAAATAGTAGAGGTCAGGGGTTAATTTATTAAAAGCGTAATATATGGATCAAAGCGTATCAAGCGTAAACAAAATTCTTTTTATTTCATCGAACATGATCAAGAAATAAATTCTCGGGAAAATAAAAATTCCCTCTCCTTGTAAAAGAGCTCTAAATCATGGATTTTCTACAAAATAATATTTTAAAGCTAATTTTAATAGTTTCTTTTTGCCTACTTCATATACTTGAAAATAAAAATTTATGTCTCACTTCAAAGATAAATATATATCACTTATAGTTTTATTATATAACTTGCTTGCATTGCTTGTTTAAAACGAATTATTTTCAAATTTTTGGGTTTTAGTAATCATAAATTATCAATTATAACTCAACGAAACTGTATTTATATTATAAGAGAGAGTAGAGAGCAGGTGTTAATTTATTGAATGCGTTGTAGATTGCTCAAAGCGTATCAAGCGTAACACAAAGTTCTTTTTATTTCTTCGGACATGATCAAGAAATACATTCTCGGAAAAATAAAAATTCCCTCTCCTTGTAAGAGAGCTGTAAATCGTGGAATTTCTTCAAAATAATATTTTTAAGATAATTTCAATTGTTTCTTTTTGTCTACTTCATGTACTTGAAAATAAAAATTTATGTCTCATTTTCAAGATAAATATCACTTATAATTTTATAAAGACATGCTAATTCTGGAAATACAAAATTCGCGCCGTCTTCATTCCACATCCTTTTCAAATACTCACTCAAGCATCAAAACTCTCAAATGATTCCTTTAAACACACTGATCAATCAGCTTTCTAATTACTTTAAACAAACTCCGCGCAGTCCCTCTTTACTCAGGACTGACTCACAGAAGACCTACTCCAGCGTGAATGGTAACGCTGTTGCTAATTAAAGCAATGGGACCGAGACCTTTTATCTGTGCTCAATCAGGAATGAGAGAATGCCGAAGGTATTTTGATTTGTAGAAAGCCATCATGGACAGGAAGCCAAAATGGTGCATATTTTAAGAACAATCCTTTAAATTTCGGAATGCTTTTAATCAAGGCACCTACGGTCCGAGCGAAGAAGGGGTTGGGAGTAGAACTAATGAAAAGGGCGGGGAAAATCTCTTTGTTTGATGCTAGATCATTTCAGGGGAGGGTGGTAGGTGGTATAAATCAGAGGAATGGGGGAGCTTCGAGAGATCCCCATTGTCTTGAAGAGAAGGTATTGACACTGTTGACGGAAAAGTGTTGAGTTGCGACGTTACCTTTTGTGACGTTTTCAGCAGAAGTTGAAGCTTTTGTCTGAAGATGATGGCGAAGGTGTTGGAAGGCGTGCTCAAGAGCAGATTAATAAACTTCTGAGCTTAATGGGGAAAGTTTATAAATCAAGATCTTTCACTGATGCTGTGTAAGTTAGAGAAACGTTTCGTCCACCTTTGTATTTACACTTTGTTAGACTAATGATGGATTTAGTTGAGGGTGTCTTGACCAATATGAATTTCTTTATTAGTAAGAAGTAAGAGAAATGTTTTGCCCAGCTTGTTTTACTAATGATGGATTTATATAAAAGTGTCTGGATAAACATACATTTTTTAATGTGAAAGACAATACATTAAGAAATGGCGAAATTAGTGAAAAAAAATTTTTTACTCAATTACTGAATACTTAATGGGGAAATTTATATATCGAGATCTTTCTCTGATGATGTTTCGTCCAACTTTGTATTTACACTTTGTTAGACTAATGATGGATTTAGTTGAGGGTGTCTTGACAAATATGAATATCTTTTAAGTAAAAAGTTTTAGAAATGTTTTGGCCAGCTTGTTTTACTAATGATAGATTTATATGAAAGTGTCTGGATAAACATACATTTTTTAATGTGAAAGACAGTACATTAAGAAATGGCAAAAATTTATGAAATAAAAAATTCTTTTTACTTAATTACTTAATACTTAATGGGGAAAGTTTTTATATCAAGATCTTCCACTGATGATGTGTAAGTTAAAGAAACGTTTCGTTCAACTTTGTATTTACACTTTGTTAGACTAATGATGGATTTAGTTGAGGGTGTCTTGACCAATATGAATTTCTTTATCAGTAAGAAGTTAGAGAAACGTTTTGTCCAACTTGTTACACAAATGATGGATTTGTATGAAAGTGTCTAGATATTTGTAAATTTCCTTATGAAAAAAGCAGTACATTAAGAAATGGTGAAATTTGTGAAATAAAAAAACATATTTTTGCCCTTTATTGCTTATGAAACTTTAACCATAAACATAAAATAGCATAATGGTAATAAATTCTGAGTTTGATAATGAAGTTTTATGTTATAGAATCTGAAATCATAACTAGAACTAAGCGTCTTCAAATTTTGAGTGAATATTTTGATTTAATAACATATTTGAATATGTGTACTATTGGATATTTTATTAGTATAATCAATTAATGAGATAAGTGTTCCAGAGTTATATTGGTGTACTCAATGAGGAATCAAGTACCCATTCGATTGATTTTAGGGCTAGTGAGACCAATTAATAGTAATTCATCATCTAGAAAAGACGGAATCATCAGTTTAACCCATTCGCTGCCAACTACGAATATACTCGTGGTTGGTAGATTGTTACCCATTGCCAGCAAGAATATACTCGTGATACTTTCAATATTTCATAACGTACATTTGTCAAACTTGAAAACTTTTTATGGCCACGTACATAAATATACAAGAGTAAAAACTTTAAAAAAAGCTACAAAAAATTGTTTTTACAAAAATTCTACTTTATTTAACCCATTAGCTGTCAAGCCTAAATTGTATGAGGTTATTCACATTGCCAACCACGAGTATACTCGCGTTTGATTTTTATACATGTAAATGATCATTTATGACAAAATATGTGTATTTATTTTGAAATAATAAAACTTAGATAAACATTAACAGTCAAAACAGAAATGGCAATGGGAATAATCCCATACAATTTAGGCATGGCAGCGAATGGGTTAAATCTGGCCAAAATGTTTAGTGAAATTCCATTCTATCGTCGTGTAAAGAGCCCGTGAAGCTCTTAACAGTAAAATCAGAACTGTAGCAAAATCCTTGAAATGGGAGATTTAAGAGTTTATCGGCAGACATTGTTCCCAACAAAAGGACATTTAAATAACATGGTTCATTGGTTTCTTTGGACATAGTCTAAATGTGTTTTTGATTTGTGAGCTGCGTTTCTTATTTCTTGCCTACGCACACATGAGAACACCACTGAGTCTTAGTATAAAATAGATTTTGATATTTTATACAAAAATGGGTCTTAGTATAAAAGCGTAAACTACCATTAATGTCAAATAAAAATATTTAAAAAATATGTCCAACTTTTCGATAATTTATCATAACGTTGAATCTCAAACAAATTAGAAAAGGTTTTACTAAATTAAAAAAAACCGTTTGCTTGTTATAGAGGTCTACAGTATCAAGACAAACATATGTTTCTGTATGCATAAAAAGAAATTATTTTAAAATGAGGCAAAATTTTGAAAAAAAAAAGATCACGGGGAAGTAAAATATACAGGTTTAAAAGTCTTAAAAATACAAGCTTCCGTATTTTTTTTTGGTTAAACAATAAAAAAGTAATGAATTACGTTGCCATAGCAATAAAAAAAAAGAAAAATTGCGGGATTTTTTAACAAAAATTTATGAAGAGAAAAAAAGCAAGTGATGCATTAAATTAGGAACAAAATGCTTTCTTTATATTCAAGTAATAATGTTAAATATAATGTTATATTGATTCAATTTAAATTTTGAATAAAATTTACTAGGTTGTATTTTGCATAGTGGAGGACTTTAACTTGGAAATTTTGTAAATGAAACTCCTATTTGTTATTTGATAGTAATTCAAAATCAGGAATAGTCATCATAAAGTTTTTTCTTTATATTTTCATTTGAATTTTATTAATCTAATATAAATGCTGTCCAAATGAAAATTGAACTTTTGTGATTGCATCAGAATGATGTGCAGTGCCACTGAACAGAGATGTAAAGGGTTTTAGGAGGTGCGCACTGCATACGTCATTCAAGAGAGTTTGCTGTTTGTTGATGTTGTTGTTGTTGTTACTTATGGCACTTGCCATGGCACAGTCTCCCGCTGATACAGCAACATATTTAAGACTAATGCCTACGTCTCTTGTTTTCGAAGTAGCACCAACCAGGGCCAAGAGTACGACTGAGCTACACACTCATCACACTTTCGCTTGCACAACCCCTTTTTACAGGGGGGGGGCATAGTCCCACATCCAACAGATGGCACACAGAACCACAACCCTGTCCGAACCGGGACTCGAACACCAGACTGATGCCGAACCGGGACTCGAACCGAGAGAGCCGGAAATCTGTTCATGTTAGAGAGAATTGGGGAAAGTAAAGTCATGCTGTAAATAGATGCTCCCAGATTGGAATATCGTGTGGTAGTATTCAGGGATTGTCAAGGATTACTCTTGATTGATTTCTTTCCCCAACGGGAACATTATCAATTCAACACAACACTGCAATCCTCTGAAGAAACTACCGCAATACTTGGAAGCAACCAGAATGCAAACACCTGCACCTTTTCACAAAAGTGATCCTTTTCCATTATACCAACCTACAAGTCTCCCGTGTATCTCCAACGACCTTGAAAAAAATTCCATTGAAAAGTGTTGAAACACCAACCGTACATTTCAAATTTGTCCCCCTGTGATTTTCACCTCTGTGAACCACTTAAGTGAAGAGAGCATCTATTAGAGATAAATGGAAAATGCCTTCAATTTTTCAAATTACACCAATTTTATTTTTTAAATATTTTACTTTCATTGCTTCTAAGAAAATTTTTCTCCAAGCAAACATAAAGCCAATTTCATGTCTGGGATAAAAATGTCTATAGTTTTAAAAAACACTGGAAAAAATTTCACGGTTTTCTATTCATGATAATATAATTCTCCTAACTATTGGCTTTGCATGATGATGGTGGGATCGTTATCATTTTTATTATTCGAAGAAACTATATAGGGGAAAAGGGGAAAAATAAATACAAAGAAACTGATGATCTCCATTTATTTCTTTAACTTTTAGATACGTTCTATTAGAGATAAATGGAAAATGCCTTCAATTTTTTAAATTACACCACTCTCATTTTTTAAATGTTTTACTTCCATTTCTTATAAGAAAATTATTCTCCAAACAAATATAAAGCAAGATTTATGTCCTGGACAAAAAGATATATATAGTTTTAGAAAACAGTGGAAAAAAATTTCATTCATGATCCTATTATGCTCCTAACTTTTGGCTTTGTATGATGATGTTGGGATCGTTATCATTTTTATAATTCGAAGAAACTATATAGGGGAAAAGGGGGAAAATAAATACAAAGAAACTGATGATCTCCATTTATTTCTTTAACTTTTCGAGACGTTCTATTGGAGACAAATAGAAAAAGCCTTCAATTTTTCTAATTATGTCGTTCTCGTTTTTTTAAAGTTTTATTTCAATCGCTTTAAAACAAATTATTCTCCAAACAAATATATAGCGAAATTTATGTCCGGGACAAAAATATACATAGTTTCAAAATATAATGGAAAAAATTTCATGGTTTTCTAATCATGATCCTATAATGCTCTTAACTATTGGCTTTGTATGATGATGATGGGATCGTTATCATTTTTATTATTCGAAGAAACTATATAGGGGAAAAGGGGAGAAATAAATACAAAGAAACTGATGATTTCCATTTATTTCTTTGACTTTTAGATTCATTCGATTAGAGATAAATGGAAAATGCCTACAGTTTTTTAAAAATTATGTTACTCACGTTTTTTTTTATTGTTTTACTTCCATTACTTCTAAGAAAATTATTCTTCAAGCAAACATAAAGCCAAATTCATGTCTGGGAAAAAAATGTCCATAGTTTTAAAAAACACTGGAAAAAATTTCATGGTTTTCTATTCATGATCCTATAATGCTCTTAACTATTGGCTTTCTATGATTCTGGGTGGACCGTTATCATTTTTATAATTCAAAGAAACTATATAGGGGAAAAGGGGAAAAACAAATACAAAGAAACTGATGATCACCATTTATTTCTTTAACTTTTAGATTCGTTCTATTAGAGATAAATGGAAAATGCCTTCAATTTTTCAAATTACACCAATTTTATTTTTTAAATATTTTACTTTCATTGCTTCTAAGAAAATTTTTCTCCAAGCAAATATAAATTGAAATTTATGCCCCGGACAAAAATTAATATAGTTTCTAAAAGCACTGGAAAAAAATTTAAGGTTTTCTATTCATGATCCAATAATGCTCCTAAATATTGGCTTTGTATGATGATGGTGGGATCGTTATCATTTTTATTATTTGAAGAAACTATATAGGGGATAAGGGGAAAAATAAATACAAAGAAACTGATGATCGCCATTTTTTTCTTTAACTTTTAGATACGTTCTATAAGAGATAAATGGAAAATGCCTTCAATTTTTCAAATTACACCAATTTTATTTCTTAAATATTTTACTTTCATTGCTTCTAAGAAAATTTTTCTCCAAGCAAATATAAATTGAAATTTATGTCCTGGACATAAATATACATATTTTCCAAAAGTAATGGAAAAAAATTTCATGGTTTTCTATTCATGATAATATAATGCTCCTAACTATTGACTTTGCATGATGATGGTGGGATCGTTATCATTTTTATTATTCGAAGAAACTATATAGGGGAAAAGGGGAAAAATAAATACAAAGAAACTGATTATCTCCATTTATTTCTTTAACTTTTAGATACGTTCTATTAGAGATAAACGGGAAATGCCTCCAATTTTTCAAATTACACCAATCACATTTTTTAAATGTTTTACTTCCATTGCTTCTAAGAAAATTATTCTCCAAGCAAATATAAAACAAAATTTATGACCGGGACAAAAATATACATAGTTTCAAAAAGGAATGGAAAAAAAATTTCATGGTTTTCTATTCATGATCCTATAATGCCCTTAACTATTGGTTTTGTACTTTTCAGGTTGGATCGCCAGCATTTTTATTATTCGGAAAAGCTATATACATTGCGGTTTGAAAAAGAGAAACGCAATTTTACCAAATCAAATAGCCGTCCATAAAATCCAACTTCATCCGAAGCCATAAAAAAAGTATTTTTAGTAGCTTCGAAACAATGCATAAGAAGTAATAACAATAACAGCCTTATTTTTTTTATCCTTATCTCTTCTCAAAGAAATCCTTATCTTTTTTTTCCTTCCTGCATCGCCATCTACTATCCTTTCGACGAAGAGCAGCCATAAAAAATATTTCCAAGTTATCGGAAACCTAATAAAATTTCCGAATTGCGTTTCGTAACGAATTTAAAATCGATGAAAATAGGAAAATTGTATTCTTTTCAATTCGGGGAAGAGATGAAGAAAGGGGAAGGAAAACGAAAAAGAAGGATGTTTCTATACTTTCTTCTTCTTCTTCTTCTTCTTCTCTCTCTCTTTTCTCATGAATATTTGTGATGTTGGAATGGAAAAATAACATTTTTGCTGAAAGTCGATTCCGATTCTTCATGAACTTTCTTCTTCTTCTTCTACTTCATAGAACGGTAAGAAGAAATGCAATTGAGACGTTAAATACGTCTGCCGAAATACGCGCGATAACCAATATTTCGAAGCACGTTTTAGGGTTGAAACAGCTGCGCCAATCGATATCTAATCAAAGTTTATGTTTATTACTTTTTTTTTCGGATGAAATATCTCCTTTCGAATTTCGAAGTATTCGCGAATTTTTTTTCGAATTTCGGAAATCTAAGATTATTTCTGTTTCTGAAAATATGGAATTTGATTTTTTTAATAAAAATAAAATTTAAAAATTCTTAATTACTAAGATAAAACAAAATAGTTTGAATTCAAAAACAGTTTTTGTCGAAATATTGTTCGTGAGAGTGCATTCTTATATTACTATCCTATTAAACCTCTTGCTTTCAATTCGTTTCGGGATTCCGAAACTAAAACTTTGATACTAGCATTTAGATAAGAGCTGGTCTGTAGAAATTTAAGGAGTTATCTGGCTACCAATCCTGAAAATTATTTGAGTGTATCTTATTGAGAAAGGTAAGCATCTCTTTTTCCTATTTTTTTTCCCTGGCGCATGCGCAAAAGCACTGAGGATTTCGGAATCCGAGAATGGATAGTATATATTTTATGATATCATTTTGTTGGTCGTCTGTTTATATAACTTGATAGTATATATTTTGTACTGCTTTTCTACATGGGTCAGAATTTTCTAGTCTTCAATAGATAACAACAAAGAAACAAGAGAAAAAATAAAACGAAATCATCACCGAAAACAATGTACAAAAAGTTTAAAATGAAATCTGCTATGCCTATTTCAATGTATCATGTCAGAACATCATTTCTTGAACTCCCAAGCACCACGTGCCCGTGCAAGTTAAATTACATTTTTATTCATTTTCATGGTTTCTTTGAATGAGTCACTTTAATATTGCAAACGACCCCAAAAAGCTTTGTCTTGCTTTTATTCTTTTAAAAAATATCGCATTTCCTATTTGTTTCATTTCATATAATCACGTATTCAAAATGGTATTTTTCAAGGTTTTATTTGCGGTAGTCATTAACTTATTTTTTTTATTTGAAATTTTGTAAATGCAATGATAACGTAATATTAAAACTTAATTATTTGAGATCCTCGAGCCGGTAATGAAATTTTTATTTTTTCGACTACGGATTTTTATTGATGCCAAAAACTTCATCCTCAAAACATCATCATGTCCTGGCATGATAATAATGTTTGCTGTTATATGTATTTGTGGTAAACATTTGAAAGTCACTTAAATATAAGCCATGCTTTCTGTAAAGACTCGAGCTTTTTATAATTCTTTAAAAAAGGCACATACTCAAATAAAATACAGCACTCAGACTTTTCTTTTACAATTATCTATTCTAAATTTAAGCATTAGCAGAAAACCCCCTTCTCCGTTGGCCACACAAGCTCTTCTCTCTTTCTCTCCTTACAAAAGCAAAAACAAACTTAAACTGTGTTTAAAGTGCTTTCTCGGTTGCTTTTATTTATACCATTTTCTTTGTATAATACATATTTAAAACTTGTTTAATATCGCAATGGGACCTATAACTATCGGTCGGGATAACTTGCTTTTGTAGGGTTTTGTATTCGCATCTCTTCGGCTGTGAGTTCGAATCCGCAAGCTGAAGAGTCTCCTTTGTCTGGTGGCTGGTGCACGTTAAAACTGTCATGGTCTCAAAGTTTCCATGATTAATACCTCTGGGGGTACTGAGTCAGAGGTGATCGATCTCAGTTCCAGATCTTAATTACGATCAGTGGATTAAAGAATGAAATGCACTAATGAAGTCAGTCCCGTAAAAAGGGTTTGGGACGTAAAGTCAGACTTCTTCCTTCTGGATCTCAGAGTCCCTTAAAAGCTACTGTATCCCTCAATCCATTGTAAAGAGGAACATGAAACCAACTTATAGCTCTTACTCTACAATTAATTTTTCGTATCACTGTTCTGTTTACCCCTCTTGTTTGGTAGTAAATATTACATACATAGGTTATTTTAGCATTGCTTGCACATTAGTAAATTTTTAGAATCTTCTTTTTTTCATCTTATGCTAAATAATACATATTATGTACCTTTACTTCAAGCCTCTGAAATGATATAATAGAGTATTTTATTTTAAAAACAATTTTGCATTGCATTCAAAAGAATCAATGTTCATTTATCATCTTACCGAAGGCACCTGCATTGACAACTGCTTAACAGTTTTGCCCGTATTCCGTATGCATCTATTTATTTAATTTTAATAGCTGTAAGCTAAAAGTAAACCATTCATAATGATTATAATTCAACATGAAAATTACTTCGAATAAGTAGATAAGTCACGTATTCGATGGATTTTCACTTGAATCAAAATAAGAAAATATTCCCAAAATAGAAGGTGTTACTAGATAGAAAAGAAAATAAACCGGTTAAGTGGTGATATAGATAATTACCCATTGAATGAATCATTTTTATTTGCAATTAAATTTTTCCACTTGGTGAGCAAATCATAACCTTAGATTCAAGCTACCAAAAATTAGTATTAACTTGAATATTTTATAATTTATATGTAAACTTCTTATCTAAACTCTTATCTTGTTATCTCAAAATACGTCCATATCTTTCTTTATGCGTTATAATCGGGAAAGGATTTCTCTTGAAGTTTGTAAAAAATTTACAATTTTGTTCTCGGATCACGTAGCAAAGTTCTCCCTTTTATCTCTTTCCCTTTTTGGGTTATTCGTTTCATAGATCAAGCAATATTCAAGTAAATAGATAAAGATGTAATTTTTTTTCAGTCAGGAAATATTCGATACACAAGATATTTGTACAGAGTCTTATGTCATATCGAATATTTCATTACTTCAAGTGAAAGGTTTAAATGTGTGATATGAATAACGTCTATGCTATTATAACATTTTGAAAACTGGTATTGTTTTTGTGCTGACTCTATACGTTAGAGTTGAATGCTGTTAAGAAATTTTAATATCATTTTCTGTTGTAGTTATAGTAAGGAATTTAGTTTTTAAAAATATTTCTAATGGATGCTGAATCGATGTCCTGCCAAAGAACCTTGACTTTAGCAAACATTTAGCGATAAAAATTAAGTTCTAGAAAGTATAAGAGCTAAGGCAATATCTCTAATAAGAGACAAAATTCTTAAATTCTTCAAGAGAATTCTTCGTTCGGCTGAAAAGTCATAAAAGGTGAAGTAATCACATAAGAACCCAACTCTATCTTTGAAGTGTTGATCAGAGAGTAAGTATTTTTGTGGTTGTTAAAAAGAATTTTACAACGAAATATCACTAGCGACCTTCAAGGTCTTACACCTTTCCAAGCAGGTGACTCATTGTGGGGTAGAACAAGACCAACAAAATTAGACATCTCTTACTTCCAAACTAATGTAAAAAGATGAGCGGAAAATAATTTAAGAACACGGACAAATAAATAAGAAATAAGTCACTTGGAAAGAATACAAACAAGAAAAGAAAAGATAAAAGCTCGATTATCAAAGTAAAGTTTCAACACTTAATGAAATAGAAAGATCAACAATGGAACTTTAACTCAAATATTTATAAGGCTTTACTGTCACTTGTACCTAACGCTAATAATATCAAGTGCCACTACATGTTTAAGTTAATCAATAAGTTTGAAGGACCTCGCAAATATAATCTTTTTTAAGTTTATTATTTAGAATAAATACTATCGAATTTACAGATATACAATAATAAATAATTTACACTTACCTAGTTTCCTGATTTGATAGCAAGGGTTATTGGTTGAATTCCAAAACCCAATACACATCAGGTGATTCATTAAAAATTCATAAAATATATTTGCATATCGCCATCTAGGAAAAGCGACTTTCTACACGTCAGTGTGAGTAAGGTGCGATTACAGTGTAACGATTATTTTCCCAAAGTTGTCGTAAGAGATGTCCCAATGAAAAAGCGACCTTCAGAGGCTATCGAAAAAATATAGTCACAACTTGACGTCACGCCAATGCAACGGCGACATTGGTGAAATACGGGTGAGTTTTAGCCGACCGTTGCGGGCATTGGCCAATCATTTGGCGACCATCTTTGCTGCTTGGGAGGGGGTCGCTTTTAACTAAGAAATAAAAGAAGAAAATATCGCAGGAAATATACAACGATTCAGGAAATCAGCTTGAACTTGCACTCTGAGTATTTTTCTAGTGAAATAGTAAGTCTTATTTGCCCCATTCAAACCTTAGTTTTTATTTCATAAGGTTTGGATATACATTTTTAATTTACTTCTGTAATAGAATCTAATTAAGGTTGTAATTAAAGGCCAAATATGATAGAAAATGTTACTTTTCTGTTCAACTATATTTACATCTGCTTAATATTTCGTTTGATTTTGATGATTTTTGTATGTCTTGTCTGTGTATGTTTCCCATCAGAGTATTTATTATTTAATTTTTTTATATCAAAATTTTTTTAAAAAGGCAGACCGGGATAACATGGTTGGTAGGGTATTGAATTCACATCTCTTGGGCTGTGATTTCGAACCTACCAGCCGAAGACTCTACGCATGAGTGGTGGCTGGCGCACTTTAAATCTGTCGTGGTTACAAAGTCCTTCATGTAGAGAGTAATACTACTGAGGGGTATTTGTTCAGAGAATATCGTTCTCTGTTCCAGATATAAATTACGACCTGTGAATGAATGAATGCATGAAATATATGAATGAATTCCACCAAATAAAAAGAATTTGTGGCCTATGCGTGCAGGTAAATCGTACTCTTGGCCCTAGTTGGCTCATTCGGCTTAAATCGCTGTCTGGTCTGTCAGAGGGCTTGTAAAGCTCAAAAAGTAACAATAACAAACAAAAGACCAAAATGGTATTTTTTTCACGCAAAATTTTAAAAAATAGATAATATTTTTTTTATCAATTGAATCAGCACAGTATACATTTTTCTAAATCCCAATTTAGTTCTCCAAAGAACCAATAATCATGAAGGAAACGCAGATAAATCACACATAATGCATTATTTCTAAACATGAATTCACACTTAGACCCTCAAAAAAATCTCCCACAAGAAATCAGTGACTTTTAAAGGATAAGTATAAAAAAAAATCCCCAAAAGAACGAGGTATTTAAACAGCTAGCGTCTCCTTAAATGGAAAAAATCCCCATTCCCGCTTTCTGGGGAAAAATCTGCGATTGAAAGCAGCATCTCTTCATTCACATCTGCAAATAGGGGAAAACGAGTTCTATTCAGGTCTTTGGTCCCATCCATCACTCTGCTATTTACGATGGAAATGGATTGTCTCCCGATCGGATAAAGTGTCGGAATTCTACGACTTGATCACCGATTTCTTTTCATCTGTCGGCATTTCTTCAGTTTGTTAACTGAGATCGCCCGCAGGAATGTTACCTGGCAATGGAAGGGTAACAATAGAGGGCATCGAAGAAGAAATGGGCATAGCTACGCAAAAGGGAACCGACACTCAGAAAAATACAATCGAACTTGATGAATTTGTGGATGATACGACTATCATTGTGGTTCTTTGAGCACTTCAATTATTCAAAAGCTCTAATTTAGAAAACTTAATATAAAAAAAAAGAATTTAGAAAAAGAAGCAATATCTTTTAATTTCAGAATGATGGTAAAGATGTTGTTTTTGTTACTTCTGGCTATTGCCTAAGGACAAAGGATGCTATTACTTCTGGCAATTGCCTAAGGACCCCTGCTTATACAGCAGCAGATTTAAGCCGAAAGGAGAGTCTCGTGTTTTTGATGTAGCGCCAACTAAGGCCAAGAGTACGACTTAGCCACACACTCACCCCATTTGCTTGCACAGGGGGGCTTTTTTACTTGCACAGCTCTTATTATAAGGGGCACAGTCACACATCTCACAGACAAATTATTAATGTATAAATAATTTAGATGATGGCAGCCAATTTAGAAGTCAATACTTCGAAAAAACCCTTATTTCGAAATGAAATGAAACATGACATATTTAGTCAGGATAGCAAAATATATTCGCTCTATATTCCGAAGTTTAAAGTACAATATGCAATTTATTTATAAAATGAAGAAATTTGTTGTTGTTACTTATGGCACTTGCCAAGGGCAAGCCCTCTGTTGATACAGCAGCAGACTTAAGCCGAAAGGAGCGTCTCGTGTTTTTGTTAGTAGCGCCAACCAAGGCCAAGAGTAAGTTTTAGCTACACACTCACCACATTTGCTTGCACAGCCCCTTTTTACAGGGGGGGGCACAGTTACACATCTCACAGATAACACCCAGAAGAACAATCATGCCCGAACCGTGATTCCCAGAACACGAGGAAGACGCGCTACCTTTGTGTCAGAAAGCCGACTAGTAAAGATGTATGTTTAATAATAAAAAAATGTTGTTGCTTATTCACCTATTATAGATAATCCAACTGACAAAGTCAGCAGTTTTAGCCGCTTTTGTGCAGTAACCTCTGATGGTACTGGCCTCTGAGCACCCAAAAGAAGAATTCTGACTTCTAGCTTCTTTACACTCACACGATCGATTACTTAACCCCATTCGTCTTTAAATCACCTCACAGACAGATCATAGAGGGGGGGAGAGAACAGCCATCCCCGAACCAGGACTTAAATTCGAGACGTCCAAATCACGGTAAAGACACGATACCAAGTCAATAAAAAGTTTCAGTAAATAATGCAGTAATAATAATTATGAATTTACTATCTGCAAGTGGGTAAAAAAATTTAAATTAATTTTTAAGGAATGTATTTATAACAGTTTGGTTTTTGTGTAAATTATGGGACCATTTAACCCTTCACTTACAATCAATTATAACATAAGATATGGACATATAGAATTCCTAAAAGCAATACCAAAATAAAATATTTAAAAAATTAAAGTTTAGATTTTGAAAGAACAAAACAAACAAATTTATTAATACAAAAATTTTATCACCAGAGTTTTTAACATACCCCGAATATACTTTCTTCTAGCCTTTCAAATACTTGGACTTTAATTACTGCCGAACTGTATATGAATGTATATGCAGTTCAAGATTAGTAAAAATAATGAATTAGAATTTTTTAAAAATGCTGCTCATATTACAATACATAATACATAAATTTATAGAGTAATACAGCAAGTTTTTTTCAGTTACAAATGCTCGATGTGAAACCCTCTTGTTACACAGCATGTATTCATCTGTAATCCAATTCATTCCAATTTTTTTTGTTATCTTTAATATAACTCCACAAAAAGAAATCATTGGTACAAGAAAATAATTATAAACCACCAAAGCTGAAAACAATGCCAGAACTTAAAGAACGCATTTGTGCAACATTCAGAACCATTGAGAGTGACGTTACAAAATGTTCGGAATGAACAGGATTACAGATTGGAAATATGCTGTGTAACAAGTGGGTCAAACATCGAACATTTGTAACTGAAAAAAACTTGATTTATTTCTCTAAAAAATCATGTATCTCTTATCGTAATAAGTGCAATAAATTGGAATATACGAATTTTTAAAATTAGGTCTATCATTTGTACTCACCTTGTCGTTGTTGTTTTTTATGGCACTTGCCTATGGGCAAGCTTTTTGCTGATACAGCAGCAGATTTAAACCGAAATCAGCGTCTCTTGTTTTTGAAGTGGCGCCAACTAGGGCCAAGAGTACGACTTATCTACACACTTACCACATTTGCTTGCACAGCCCCTCTTTATAGGGGGGCACGATAACACATCTCACAGATAGCACACAGAAGAACAACCATGCCCAAATTAATACTAGAGCCCGGGATATTCAGAACAGGGAAAGACGCGCTACCTCTGTGCCAGAAAGCCGGCGCATTCACCTTGTACTATGTAATACGGACAAAAGGCTTTTAAATTCTAATAAACCTTAGCTTAGAAATTTCATAAAAAGAACTCATTCTAAGCTACCTGTTAAATAACTGCCCTTATTGCATTTCAAAAAAGAAACAAGAGAAAAAAAGCAAAGCTTCCTCTGTTCAAGACATTTAAGCTTTTCTATATAATATGGCTTCAAAAAAATTGAAATACTTCTTATAAATTGAATCTGAAACTAATAAAATCCAAGATAGAAGGCTGAGTTTCCAGTTTTTCACTCTGTTTCCACTCTCCTCTTTTATCAGGATAAAAGAGGAGAGTGGAAAGCATCTTCTAAAGCGAAATAAAGTATCTTGACGGAGGCAAAATAATAATCCAAGTTTGAAGACGAGCGACTTCTTTTGCCATCAACGGCTCATTAGTTGAAAACTTTCCTCGTTAAAATCTCTTCCGATCGGAAAATAAGAAGAGGAATTTTACTCTAAACTCTTCGCCCGCTCTGCATTGACTTAATTTTCACTTGCCCGAGACTGAAGCACTTCGTTGAAGACATAATTACCTTTAAATGACTGCTGCCAACGACATGGACGCGAAGGAGAGACGCGCACGGCACTTTGCTTCGTATATAAGAAGAGGAATCAGGTGCTTCTTTCAAAATAAAGTGCTCTCTCTGTGATATGTTTTATAAATAAATTTATTACAAAGTAGATGTGTAGGTAAAACTATTTAGTTTGGAAAAAAATTTTAAATAAAAAGATTAAAATGAGGTCTATGCATATTTCGATGTATCATGTCAGAACATCATTATTTGAACGGCCAAGCACCGCGTGCTCGTGCAAGTTAAATTATGTTTTTATTCCTTTTAATGGTTTCTTCGAATGAGTCACTTTAGTATTGCAAACGATCCAAAAAACTGTGTCTCGTATTTATTGTTTAAAAAAAAGATCACATTTCTTATTCATTTCATTTCATATAATCACGTGCTCAACATATTTTTCTAGGTCTTATTTGCTGTAGTCATTAACTTATTTTTTTTAACCAGAGCTTTTGTAAATGCAATGACAAAGCGTTATTGAAAGTTTATTGTTTGAGATGCTCGTGCTGATTATGAAATATTTTTTTAAGATTTAGATTTTATTTAGCTGAATTATATTTTTATTCATTTTAATCGTTTCATTGAATGAGTCGCTTTAGTATTGCAAGCGATCCAAAAAACGTTGTCCCGAATTGAATGTTAAAAAGATATCCCATTTCCTATTTATTTCATTTCATATAATCACGCGCTCAAAATCACATTTTTCTAGGTTTTATTTGCTGTGGTCATTAATTTTTTTTTAAATTAGAGCTTTTGTAAATGCAATGCAATTTGTCAAAAGCTGATTTTTTGATATTCTTGTGCAGATAATAACATTTTTATTTTCCGTCTACTGATTTTCGTTGAAGCCAAAAACCTCATTCCAAAAACAACATCATGTTTTGACATGATAAAATACTATGCATAAAATTTAATTTTTGAATTAGCTTTACTTTACATCAACCACTCTTTTATAACATGCAAGGGGGAAAAGTACAGCTTATATAAGAATTTTTTGGAATCATAAACGCTCTAGATTCAGTTTAACTTAATAATTTTTATTAATATTGCTATGAATTATTTTAATAGTGTCTCTTTTATTCAATATTAGTATCGCTGAAAGAAGAAATTTACAGGCATTCTTAATAGATGCTAAATGGACTCCAGGTCAATGATCAGTTGACAACTTGGTTGCGAATTTAATGACATCAATGAAGGTATCGGAAAATATAAGAATTATAGTAATATCTTTATAGAGACTTGAGATCGAGAGATATTTTTAGAATACCAAATGCTTTATTACGAGGACTACATAAATGGTGGTGCTCGTACGAGTGTTAATTAAGCCTTTGGATTATTGTTTGCAACGAGAGTTTCGTTTTGTAGCCGGAAAAATGTTTCTGTGTTCTTTTGACTTGTATTGGGACTTTTCTAATTGAGATTTTTTGTGTCATTCTCGAAAGAAAAAATAACAGAAAATAATTCAAGAGCCTCTTCTTACAGAATAAAGCATCGCTTCCCATAATCCAGCTTGTCGGATTTTATTCACCATACATCCAACGGAAGATTTTTGTAGCATGCTGAATTTTATTTGTCTCAAATTCAACATTTAATTGTATCAGAGCTAAGA
>JAOUZG010019144.1:2415522-2426958 GCA_026289955.1 Argiope argentata
GATTAATCCATATAATAATAGTTATTCTTGTATCTTAAAAAGAAATAGACTTTAATAAAAATTAATCAACGATGAAGGAATGTGTAAAAGCTTTCAGTAAGACATTTCGTCCATCCAGAATATTTATTGAAACACAATGTATCATCATCTTGGAACCCTGCTTAATCTCATCAAGAGTATGAGGCAGAGAGTATCCTAAAGTTTTTGTTTCTTGTTACAAGATTTCCTTGTTTCCAAACCCACTCTATATTTGCCAACATCTTAGAATTTTCGCATAAAACCATAAAATTCTTGGAATATCAAATGAACACTGCTTATCCCAAGGATTTTTTCCCTCTAGAATATGTAATGCTTACCAAGCAAGAGACGAAGAAGAAAAAAATTCGGAGAGTAAATATTTCATCCAATCTCAACATTCTTCTGAGAGTTCCAATTATGCTCTAATCTGATTAAGAATAATTAAAATCAATGTAGAACATCTCTTTACACCGAATGGAGACAAAACTTCTCTCTGGCGCTTAAGCGCGAATTCCTTTTGAAGAATTCCTCATTAAATCCTTCGTAATGTAATTATAACAGAGCTTTTCGCGCCTTCCAAACTAGTACCTTTTGTTCGAAAAATCTGATTAATCAAAATATCTGCTCAGACAATAGAGAAAGGAATGAAGCAACTTTGAGACACTCAGAGGTGTTTGGTAAACAAGGAGAGGGATTTTACTGAACAAAGGTATTCAAATTTTAGGGTGAAACTGTCTTCAAGTAGACATACACTTTTATTTCAGCCAGATCAGCATTTTGTGAAAGGAAGAGGCTTGGAGTCCATAAACGAATTACAGGAGAACTTCCTGGACCAGAGGAATGATACAGCCTTTTGAACATCTAACGGAGCAGAAAAACAGTTCTTGTTGAGAATTGCTGAGCAGGTGAAAGAGGGATTGTGGTTTCTGGGGTTGTATGACTGTGATAAGAATTCTTTAACTAATTCGTTCTTTGAAGTTAACATTTTCGGAAGATCTTTGATTAGTGGTTAACGCAGATGCTTCTTACTAAATAATTAGAAGAATTAAAATTTCTGAATAAAGTTCTTATTCTTTCTTTGAAGTCAACATTTTCGGAAGATATTTGAATAGTGGTTAACGCAGATGCTTCTTAGTAAATAATTAGAAGAATTAAAAGTTCTGAATAACGTTCTTATTCGTTTTCTGAAGTTAACATTTTCGGAAGATCTTTGAATAGTGGTTAACGCAGATGCTTCTTAGTAAATAATTATAAGAATTAAAAGTTCTGAATAAAGCATTTGCAAAAACTACAAAGGAAACTATGCAGTAGGTTTTCTACAATTGTCTTTTTGGTTTTATAACTATGAAATTTCGTTTAATTTTTCATCGAATTCGATTGATTCCGTTTTTCTTTGGATGACTTAAAATATTATTAAAAATAATTAAGTTGATTAGGTAAAAAATTCGTAAAATTATTATTAATATATTAATTTAAGTCTTGATAATCAAGATATATTATGAACCAGCTTTTTTATAAAAAAAACTTTTTCAAAGGAGAGTATTTTAATTATAAGGACAAACTTAAAATAAAATGGGTATAAAAGGCAAATTTTCATCAAATTCTATGAAATAAATATATTATATAAGTGAATAAATTTAATTACAAATTATGTAGGCATTTTTATCAAACTTTCTTGGTTTGTCAAGAAATTTCTAAAAATTACATGTAAAGACAATACAAGTATATATTCATAGTAGGCTGAAAAAGTTAAAAATATGAAGAAGTTACGAGAAATATTTGGTAAAACAAAGCACTATGATACATCTATTTATATTTTTAATTCCATTATTAATTTAAATTAAAAAATAATGCGATGAATGGAAAGTCTTTATCGGTTCGTGATAGCAGAGAGTGAATTAATCTTAGTATTTTACTATTTTATGTTGTCTGTTTATGAATCCTCCAAGATTTTTCATAAAATGTGTGTAACTTGGGCAATGTACTTTGGATTTAATTTGTATTAATTACACTAACAAGCTTACTGTTTAATAAAATATGAATTCTAACTTTTGATTTTCATATAGTAGTAGGAATTTCTGTCATCACAATTATATGAATCAAGATAACAGATATTTCTTGTGTGGAAGTGAAAGTAATTACTCTCAATTAAAATGAAAATGCCATTTCAAATAATCTCAAAAAGACCCAATTTTGTGCAGCCTTTGAATTTACGAGTTGCAGTGACTCATGAAAAATGATATTTTAGGATTATTCAAATATTCAATATTTACTATTCATTTTGCTTTTTCAATATGATATTCGGCTTCTTTCTCTAAGATGAACATTTTATTTTATTTTAGAATCCATTATATTGTATCTAATTCAAGAAAAATTACTTAAAGTTTAACTGAAAGAATGTTCTGGAAAGTAAAGAACAGAAATGATTACTCAGAAGAAAAAGGAGAGTGAGTAACTAAATTTCTTTTTCAAATTGATTGTTTCTTTTTCAAAGGCGTCATATATAGTTATCTGAAATTTTGATTGTTTGTTTGTATGTAAAGAACTAGTAAAAGTTAGCAAATACTGAGATGTACTAACTTGTGACGACTGTTTACTAACTTGCGATGAGTCGAACTTCATCTCAAGAATAATCACCGCAGTTGCAAATGTTAATCAGCACAGATTATTTTTGAAAAGAATTTGCTCTTCAATTAAATTTTTTCTGAAATGGTGGTATAATTATTCAGGTAAAAAACCTTAAGGAACAAACCACGCAAATAAAATAAGAAACAACAACAACAACAACAACAACAACACACACACACACACACACTATTTCTAATGAAAAACAGCTTTGCATAGTTCAAAATTTCTAGGTATTTTTTTAAATAGGCATATTCTTATAATTATATGTGAGAGTTCGCGATTTTTTTTGCAAATTATTCTTTTTTCGATGTACATTCTAAAGTGACATTTTTCAAATAACATAAAATATTTTTTATTGATTTTTTTATTTAAAGATTTAAATTTTTTTAAGATCCTTTCTACATCAGAAATTTATTTTTTGCAGCAGATGATTGCTGTCATAAAATTTAATTTCATGGATTCAATTCAGTCTCCTCAAAATCGTGAGCCACCACATGATGAGACACCAGTTCAAGAAATAAAATCCAAACAATTATTCAGTAGACTTAATGCACACACAGGAAAACACAAAAGTCTCATATAAAAAGATGGAGAAAACGCGAAGTAAATAACCTATAGGTCTATGTTGTCCAATGCTTTAGTTGGATTTCAGAGAAGGTCATTTAATATTACGATATTATATAAACAACGCGCAACATCTTGTAGACTTTGGTACTACAAATATGGCACAAATATCTTCAATGTGCTGAATAAAATGGATTTACCGATCAATGAGATACGTTGGAAGAGATCCGGTATCCCATAATGGTAAAAATCTTAAGCAATTCTTGCGAAATTTGCTGTTAGTTTACCATTTATGCATTTTCATGTATGTCTGGTTGAACAAAATATCATTTGAAGTCAAACGTTTATGCGTTTTTAGAATTACATTTCTAGCAGTTTGGGCTGATTTTAAATTATCTGATAAAAAAAGATATTAAACCACTTAAGTTGGTATTAAACCAAGAACAAAACATAACCAGCGTTGTCCTACTAAATTGATTTTTGATTTAAATTCATAACAAATAATGCATAATAAGCAAATACACCGATCAGATACTGAAGATCTTTACTCTATTCACAAAAATGGGCACCATGGATAAAAGTTTTGTCACAATGGGATCCACGATATATCATTTAAGAAAGGAACAAGGATACACAAAAAAAAGTTATATATTCCAGCAGTTTAAAATCCATTTCAAAGATATTTTCCACCACCTCAAAAGAATTCCAAAAACCATAAAAAGCATCAATATCCCTCTCCAGTAAGTGTTTGCTATTAAATTACACAAATTGAATTCCAAAGATTTCGTAACCTGAAAGGAGAGTTATTTTAGTCCTAACCACTTGAACACGGATTTTACTTTCAGCAAGAACCATCTTTCCGAGGACCGATCCGTTACACTCCTCTCAGAGAAAGTGCTCAAACAATTCCTTTCAACGGAAAAATGGAATCCTCTTTCATTTCTTTTTTTTGTATTGCGAAACGAAATCTGGGAAGAAACAGACAAACAAAACGTAGGAGGTACTTGAGCACGAACTGCGATATTTTTCCTCTCTGATGCCCTGTATTTTTATCCCTCTACCTAACGAAGGGTGATATTTTAATGATCCAGAGTCTAGATCCGTTAGTTATTTTATGCCTGGTCGAACATAAAAATCTAAAGAAAAGATTCTCGGAAGGGAAAGAAGATGTGGTGGAGATTTACAGTCTTTTATTTCTGCTTCGGAACTTCTTGTTTAATTTTTTAATGGAAAATTCTATTCATGTCCTTTTCTATGTATGTATCAATTGTGGAAAAAAAAAGAGAAATATTAAAAGGTGTTGAAAGATTTTGAAAATAATAAAGGTAGAGATATTAAGTTAACTTCTAAGTATTTTTTAAATATTTTTTTTTACATAGCAGACCTTTATTCATGTTTGTAAACTTAATTAATAATATTTTAGAGACATAAATATTTAAAAAGTGTTATGAATCAGGTTTTCAAAATGAATTTTAAAAGCGGAATATTTAGTAATATGCCTTACGGTTGAGAGAATATTCTATTAAAGAACATTTTTTTTAAAAAAAAAAAACTTGGCTAATGGTTAAAGTCGCCGCACAACCTACTGGTTTGCAACTTTTTTCTCTTGTTCAGGAACAATAAAGAAAGCGTTGAGATGTATCTGTTACTGAAGTAAGAATAAACAGAAATTTTAAATGATTCTGCGGATTTTGAAAATAATTAAGGTAGGAATATTAAGTTAAACTTCTAAGTATTTTTTTAAATATTTTTTTACATAGCATAGAAATTTATTCATTTTTGTAAACTTAATTAATAAAATTTTAAAGAAAGAATAATTTAAAAAGTGTTATGAATCAGGTTTTCAAAATGAATTTTAAAAGCGGAATATTTAGTAATATGCATTAAGGCTGAGCGAATATTCTATTAAAGAACAATATTTTTTAAAAAAACTTTGGCTATTGATTAAAGCCACCTCACAACCCACTGGTTTGCCACTTTTTTTCTGATGTTCAGGAACAATAAAGAAAGCATTGAGATGTATCTATTACTGAAGTAAGAATAAACAGAAATTTTAAATAGCGCTAAAGATTTTAAAAATAATTAAGGTAGGATAATTAATTCGGGTAGCTAAAGTTATGAATATTTTTTATAGTTTCTGCCTACCATTTAAAACTTAGAGAAGTAATATATTCATGTTTGTAGACTGAGTTAATAAAATTTTGAAAATAAAAATAATTTAAATAACGTTATAAGCCAGGCTTTCAACACAAAATTTTAAAAAGAAGGTTTAAAAATATTTATTAAGGATGAGGGTATATTCTGTTAAAATGAAAAAAAAAATGTTAAGACCTGAACTTAACATATTGATTAAAACCTCCACACAGTCTACTGGTTTGTAACTTCTTCTCTGTTGCTCTGGAGCAATGACCCCTCCCCCCGTTAAGAATCTATTTTTAGTCTACTAAGCTTCAAATGAAATAAACTCTGGAAACTAATTAAAGTCACATTTAGAAGGAAGGAAGAAACTATCTTTTTTTCTTACATTCTTCTGCTTAGCTAATAAAAAAAAGTAAGTGCAGAAAATTGAGTGTTGATATTTAAAAAATTTTAACACCGTCAATTTAGATCCCTTTTTAAATATCTATTCTTTTTTTAAATATATACTTTTTCGTAATTAAACAGAAAAAAACCCTATTTTTAGAATTATATTTCACTGCCTGTCTTTTGGTTTTCTGTTTGTGAACACGATAATTCGAAAACCCAACGTGTTAGAAGGATGGAATATGGTTTATATTCTTACATCAATTTTGTAAATCCCTAATTGAAATTTAAATAGAATTTAGTCTGTATTCTTACACAAATTTTGCAGATCTCTAAGCGAAACTTGGATGGAATTTGGTTTGTATTCTTAAATTTTTTTTGTAAATCTCTAATTGAAACCTGGATTTAATTGGGTTTGTATTCTTACACCAATTTTGCTGATCTCTAATTGAAACCTAGATGAAATTTAGTTTGTATGTTTAAACCAATTTTGTGGATCTCTCATTGAAACCTGTATGGAATTTGGTTTGTAGTCTTGCATCAATTTTATAGGTCGCTAATTTAAACCTAAATGGAATTAATAAATTTGATTTTTTTATATAACTCAACATGATTGATCAGAAACGACAAGAAAATATAAATGAGATTCAGAATATGCTTTTTTTCAAGAAATACACTGAAGAGCCAAAAAAACCAGTATAGCAGATCGTTTAGTAAATAATGGAGGAGTTCAACCAATCAGCCAGACGCGATGCTATCGACAGTGATCAGGTGACTGAGTAGACTATTACATCGATTACTGCTATTATAATGGTAGATAATAAATATTTCAGTGATTTTTAAGGGGGATAATCGTCAGCGCAAGGGAGCGGGAGCACAGATTCAATAAGTAGAGATGAAATTTGGATTTTCTTTCACGGCTTTTTTTAGGTTTACGATAAAACTTCAAACTCTGACAACGGTGTGGCTTGAGAAGGCCCTTGATAGAATGCTGTCATAGACACCTGAAAAGAATTGTTATACGAGATATACGTTTAACACTTACTAAACTTGATGCGGATTTGATCGCTGGCCCATTAACAAGTATCAGTGTGAGCATTATGCAACATAACCTAATTGAAATGGGATTTCGAGGCCGAAAACCCTTTCATTTACCATCTTGACTCGGCACCAAGCTCTGAACCTTACCTGGGCTCATAAGAGCTGCCTTTGGACTCTTAATTATTGGAAAAACGTTTCTTGGTCATAGGAGTCACGTTTCCATGTGTATCGGATGGATGGCTGTGTAGTGGTGTGGAGATATCACCATGAATCTATGGATTTCTCATGCTTACAAGTAACTTTTCAAGCGGTGGAGGCTTTATGAGGGTAAAAGGCTTTTGCAGGTGACAGGAGATGAGACCGTTGATGTGTGTTGCCTCGACCATGACAGATCAATGGAGTTTTAATATCCTTTCTGACTCTCTACAAGCAATCGTGTCCCGTGTGCATTCTGATGGACGTGGGCGATTCCAGCAGGATAATGCGCCTCCACACAGATCTACAATAGCTACCGAGTGGCTTGGAGAGCCATTTTTTGAATTTCTTTCCCTCCCTTGAGCACCTGATTCTCCTGAAATGAACATCATCGGCCATATCTTGAATGCTTTGTAGTGAGCAGTCCTAAGGAAATCTCCACTACCTATCTTTCTGATGGTTTTGTGGACTGTCCTACCAGAATAATGGCGTAATCTATCTACAAAATATCTTCACAAATTAGTTGAATCCATGCCACGTCGTGCTGCGGCACTTCTGCGTGCTCGTCATGCCTCTACACGATACTAGATCAGTGTACAAGTGTTTTTTGGCTCTTCAGTGTATATATGTACTTCCAATTGCCCAATTTTATTGGCTTCTTAAAGTGATGCTCAAAACTGGAACACAGAGGTAACAAGATGGAGGAATTATATTATGAGATAGTTATATGAAATGATGGAGGAGAGTTGTCTTCTAGAACCATTTTCAAAGAAGAAAAAACCTTTCTAAAACGTATAAAAGTAATGCTATATTAGAAACAGTTTTAAAGGAAATTTAATGTGATTATCTTGAAATTTATTCTAAAAAATTTCTTCAGTGTGTTAAAGGCAAAATGTAATGGTATATATTTGTTTGAAAGTGCTTTACCAATATAAAATGCACGTTAAAAATACAAATTCAATAAGACATTTTGCTTGGATTTATTAAGTAGTCCTGGAATAAACAATACACAGTCAAATGTAACCTTAGTTTAATGGCAGAATTAGAATAGACAATTAAGTGCTAAAACATTTATTTTACCATTAATTTTAAATAGTGAAAAAATTATAGACCTTAAGACTTATAGATTTTCATATAGAAAATATATTAAAAAATAATTAAAAAACATTTAGTAAATTTTCTATGCAAATTTTATAACTTGCTTATATTTTATTTAAGAACCTCAAGAAACTACAAAGAAAAAACAGCACACCTGAATTACCAAAAACTCAACGACATTTTGAAATTGTTTAAAAAATGAAAATGTTTGACCAATAATGAATCTCAATTTGAATACTATCTCATAGAAATAAATCTAATGGTTGCTACATATTCCTGATTCATTTTGAAAGCAATTCTCTCTGTCAGAAAAATTATTCTTGCAGGAAAAATCGATGTTGACATTTAATCGAATTGGGCTTCACTTAAGACTAAAAAGTCATCAGATATTGTAATTACATAGCATGATACCTGCGGCAAAGATATGTCATTAACTGAAAACCTTTCCAATTATTTTCTATTTTTGCGTCTTGTATACAATTTTATCCATAGATTTTAATCATGATTATTATTTATGGCTATAAAAATCATTTTAATGCTTTACTTTATCCATTCTCTAAATTAACAATTTAATCAGATACTTAAATTTGGGTGATGTCAATGTATTTTCTCATAATTGTGCTTGTATTTAAAATGTATACGCAATTTGTTAAAAATAGAACTTAGACATAATATACATAATATTCAGTATTATGAATGAGAAACTGAAAGACTTTTCATCGCGTTGCATCCTATCCTTTTCCAAAAAAAGTAGCTTCAAACTAAAGTACATTAAAAGACTATTCCGCATTATTTAATTTTTACTTTCTCGTGTACAAACTATAGGGTGAGACAATGTAGTAATGAAAAAGAAAGTCGTCCTAGAAATTTCAAATAATTTCTTCATTTCGCATCTATACGAGTTCTGAAAACACTTTTTTAAAATTATGTTTTTTTGTGAAAACTATATCTTAAAAATAAATTGAACCAGAACAACTCTAATCGATCTGCAGACTTGCCTTCAAATTTAAAGATTTTAATCAAAATTTTGACACGATTCATTGGATAAAATTATCTTTTATTTTTTTTCAATATTATCTCGATATTTCAATAAAACTAAGAACTGTATGTATGAAATTCAGTATATGGATTTATTATTAAAATTGTATGTATGTGTTGTTTCCGATTGAATTTGCCAAAGGAGTCAAATGTTATTTGTCAGTGAATTCGCAAGAGTAGGAATACAATAACCTAAAACGTAAGAATTGAGATAAATAATATCAATAACCAACATTGAGATCTGTGTCAAATTTTGAATCTAATCAGTAGAAAGGAATGAAAAATGTACAGTACATTAATACACTTGAAACCAGTCATATTACGTCTCTATATGCGAAAGCACGCTTACTGATTGTTTGAATTTCAAAATTGACACCAACCGTTAAATATTGCTAAAAATTTAGTATATATCTTACCTTTGCAGAAAATCTCTTAGTGAGAAAGAACTTTTTACAAATATTTAATTACTATTGAATCAATTAAATTCTAGCTTTTGCAATGAACATGATTATTTTTATAGAAAAATGAAGGATCCAGATTATTCCAGAAGATAGAGATCCTTACGATATCTCTAATATAACTGGAGTACAGCGTATTTGTTTTAGAAAGTTAAATACCTTGCCACAGAAATCATGAAACAGAAACTCAAAATTGAGTCTACTAGAGCTCAAGCGAAGAGTTGAGTGAAATCTCTCTTTGGAAAGTATTCTTCAGAGAATTATTTCTGAGTGCTTTATGTTATTACTTGTTTAAAGACATTTTTCTGCTTTATATTGTTGAATTTTATAGATTACGTTTGTGAATTGTTATCTTTATTTAGTGAAAATAAAACATCATTATTCTTTTACTGATTCTATTAGCCTTTTCACAGCCCATTTAACGGATCTAATTTTTAGTAATAACATTCATAGTGAGTGAAGAATGAAGGAAGGAGAAAAGAAAATATGAAACTGATTTGTATAAATATACAAGAAAGTCCAGAGAAGAATAATCCTTTTTGCTGTATTTATGATAGAATTCCATTAAGCCGAAATCTAGGTATAAGAATACTTTCGTAAAAAAGAAAAGAATTCACAAATGAGATTTTCGTCTGTAAAAAATAATGAAGTGAATGAAATTATTGAATTTAACTATAATGTTCCAGCAACAATATCTTAATACAGTATAGAAGTATACAAAATTAAAATAACATTCCATTTTATTATTTAATTAATACGCTAAAATAAAACAATCTTATTATAAAGAAAAAAATTCTTTATTTTCATCAACTATCAAATTAACCATTTCAGATGTGAGTTAAAGTATTTGACAAGGTTGAAAAGGGACATTTGAATTAAAAATTTTAATGTTATGTCTATTATCTAAAAATAAAGATCCTAAATTTTATATTCCGATTTTATTTTTATTCTTATTCTATGCAAAATAGAATTACAAATATAAAAGTTTTAAAAATATATAAACAATGATAAATTGAAAATAGTGTTAATTTATGTAAAATGAATTAATATTTTTGTTCTCTTTATCTTAAAATTTTCCGAAAATAATTTTTTAAATATTTCTATCAACTTTATTAATAATGTAATAATAGAGTCGGAGTTCCCGAATCAAGATGAGATGCTTTATTTTTAAATCAATTTTTATTTTTAATCTAAATCAGACTTAGTCACAAATAAAGCATTTTTAATAATATAGAACAGAAAAGGAGCCTATAGCAGTGATATTAAACCTGAAATAAATGATTAATCTTCCTATTGTAATAATCACTGAAAATCATATTTGAAATATTTGTATTAACTCTGAGCGTCCGGAATGATCCTTTATTATTTTCTTTTACAGAATAATTTTATTAAGTTTCCCTAAATAGAAGTTCATAAAATTGATTTTTTTTTTCATATTTTGAGCATTTTATTCCTTTTGGAATTTTTTATCGTAACTGGAAATTTAATAAAATCCGATTTCTGATTCTTTATTACAAAACGTATTCCGCAAAATGTTTTTTTTTTTCATGAAAGAATTTTTGACAAACAACAGATTATCGTCTGAACGTTCTAAAATTCAAAAGTAATTTAATCAATATAAAACAGACCTGGAATTTGCTTATAAAGGCCTTATAGGAATGCATTAGTCAACGGCATATCTAAATTTTGATGCTACGATTCAAAGCTGATAAATACAATTTGTAGAAAACTGAATCTTTAAAATCCTTTACATTTTTATAAAGAGATATACAAATGTGTGATATTGTTCCAACAGTTCGCTTTTCTATTATTTATTACTAATAAAAGTAAATACATTTTAACGTATATATATATATATATATATATATATATA
>JAOUZG010019144.1:2443011-2465132 GCA_026289955.1 Argiope argentata
ATATATATATATATATATATATATATATATATATATATATATATATAATGAGATTGCGAGTTAATAGTAGGAATTGAAAAGCTGCTAGCATTCAGAAATAAATTATCCAGAAGTACTTTGTGGTTTTATAATGTCATAGATGCCGATTTAATTAGAGAATCTTTATTTTTCGAAAGAATCATGAATATTAAATTCTTAAAAGATTTAATTCAAATTAAGTATTGGCGTCATCCATTATGAACAAGCTGCTCTTCAAAGGAAGTTAGATTCCATTAAATAAAATAGGAAACTAAATCAGATTTACAAAATAAACGAATAAAGAAGTCTACTAAAAAAACCCTGATTGGATATTTTTGTCACCAAGCGAAAATAGCCTACAAGCGTGGGACCACAGCTCCCAGTGGTAGCAGCCAGACCTGCCATCCCTTTGTACTTTTTGACCCCCTCCCGGTTGGTAATCAGATGAGAAGTGTCCCTGATGACCTATTGTTAAGTCCATTAATACCTCAAATAGCCAGGCTGACTCAGGACAAGGGAGAGAGAGGAGGGTGGTAGAAAACGCGCGAATCAATCATGTCAATAGCTGGGTAGCTTGACACCGCTAACCTTTTAGATAAATGGATACGTATTTAGCACTGAATTTCAAGTTGTCAGTTATTGGGTAGGGTTCTTTTTTTATCACGTGCTAAATATCTCTTCCTCTGTATGTAGATTTTTTTTGGATAAGAAACGCATATACGCAATAAAAAATAAATGCTCTACAGCTGTTTTCTAATATGAAGATTGCGCATAAAATTTCATAAACTCGAGCTTAAAACTTTATTCTGTTGAAAGAAACGCATGGTTTTAAAATAAAAAGCCATTTTTTTATAGAATGATAAACTTTATAAGTTTGTTTAACTCTTTTCAATGAGGCGCAGTGTTTATAAAATGTATATTACTTTTCGAAAATTAGAAGCTAAATTTAAAATAAATGACTTGAAAATTCTCAAAAAATCCAATTTTAAATAATTTAAATAAAAACAATAGACTCTATTTTAATTTTAAAATCTTAGTATGAAAGAGTTAATCAGAGTTGTTGTTGTTGTCGTTGTTGTGATTAATGACTACAAACACACACAAAAACCTGATCAATGAAATTTAGTATATGGTTTTAATATTAAAAGTGCAGATATTAAATTAATTTTAAATCTTATCCGCTAAAGGGAACTTGCAATTGCAAATATATCCACGAAAAAACGCTTTAACTTAGAATAAGAAAATTTGGTTAGTGAAGCTTCTAATAAAATTATAGCGCTGTGTTTAAAATTTTAATTTCAAAAATTCAAAAAAGGCATATAAATAATTACACAATTTTCTTTATTTTTCTTTGAAACATAAAGCTGTGATGTGCAAGTCTTTGAATCTTAAAACTTTTGAAAATTAAAAAAAAAATACTCAGGTAGTTCAAGGCCTTGCTCAAGGTTCTCGATCTTATTTCATGAGCAAGGAACGTTTTTTGAAGGAAATATTCAAGGAAGTTTTTCTGAGACGAGACCCTCTGATATGTGAGCTAATAAATTTGAAGCTTAGTAAAAATTGGAATGTATATTTTTTTTACAATCCTTTTTATTCAACGACAAATTGATTTATGCAGAAGATTAAGATTTCATTCATTTAAAATTTTATTCAATTTAATCAACAATAAATTTAAAAAGCAAAAAATATTGATTGTTCTGGAGCAATTCCTTCCAACCTTCACTGTTTAAAATGACTTTTAATAAAAATAATTCTTGCTTATATTAGGGGGGCATCATATGAGAAAGTTAAGAAAATTCGTAGATCAAAATGTCTTCTAAAAAGTAGAGTAATTTCAACTACAGTTTTGTCTAGAGATAGAAAGAGGGATGATCTGTTCCGTAGTGCTTTCACTGGCATGCCATATATGTTCCTTTCTTGTAATCAGTTATTTCAGATAATGAATTTGCCTTTTTTCATGGTTATAGTTTACATTAATTAAAATAATAAAACTCGGATTATTGAGCTGAAATAAATCCAGAAAATTGAATTCAAAAAGGAGTAATAAAAATTATAGATATCTTAAAACTATCTTCGTATGTGTATGATCTTTCAAATAATTATCAGAATGTGAATCAGTGCTTAAGTATAAAATCATACAAACAAACAAAAAAAATCTAATAATAATTTGTTGTTGTTACTATTGGTACTTGCCATGGACAAGCCTGTCACTGATACAGCAGCAGATTTAAGCCGAAAGGAGCGTCTCTTGCTTTTGAAGCAGCGCCAACTAGGGCCCAAAAGTACGACTTAGCTACACACTCACCACATTTGCTTGTGCAGCCCCTTTTTACAGGGGGGCTCAGTCACACATCTCACAGATAGCACATAGAAGAACAACCATGCCCGAACCGGGACTCGAACCCGGGGCTTCCAGAACACGAGGAAGACGCGCTACCTCTGTGCCAGAAAATAATAATTTATTGTTTTCTTTGAAACTACCCTATGATATATCATATGATTTGGCATGCCATCCACATAATCTTATTTCAATTGGAGTCAGTTTTAATTTTATTAAAATAGTAAAATATCAAAACCGATAATAAATTAAAAAAGAGATTTAACTTTTTTTTGTAAAATTATTTTAAAATCCGTTTGTAATATTATCACTTTAAAAAAAATTTCTTGGTAAGATTTGGAGCTCTAGATTTTAAGATCTCTTCAGTGCAATGCCAAGACGCATTCAATCATATACGTCTTTTATGAATCAAAATACAAGAAAAGAATTATCTGTTAATAACAACTTGTTAATATGTACAATACGTAATATATATACAGGATACAGAAGTTAGGATAAACATTTGCATATTTATTTCATCAACCAAAAATATAAAATAATATAGCACATTATAGTTTGACAATGAATTCTAAAACCTTTCTGCCTTTTGCGCATGCGTTAGGATGGGTTTAATTTGACAAAATAGGGGTAAAAACAAAGATAAAAGGAGATATTAATGTTCAACAATAAAGTAAATCTCAGAAATATAAACTTTCTTACACGTCCCTTAGAGAGAAATAATCGTCGAAAAGGGGTTATCTCAAGATACTAAAACGAACAGTGTCACTACAATTTGATTAGGGAGGCCGGGCTGGCTTGGTTGGTAGAGCGTTGAACTCGTACTTCTTAGGTTACGAGTTCGAAACTCACCGGCCAAAAGATTCCCCGAGTGTACGGCAACAGGCTCTCGTTAAATCTGTTCGTGGTCGCAAAGTCCTCCATATCGAAAGTAATATCACTGAGGGTACTGGGTCGGAGGTGATCGTTCTCTGTTCCAGGTCTAAATTAAGATTTGAGGTGTATGAATGAAGTCCGCCCCCTAAAAAGGGTTATGACTTGTATGTAGCTAAGTCGTACTCTTGGCCTAGATGGCGCTACTAGTAAGACAAAGAGACGTATTTCTTAGGCTTAAAATCTGCTGATCCTATCAGTGGAGGCCTGTCCACGGCAAGTGCCATTAGTCACAACACAACACACAATTTGATTTCAAAAACCATTCCATTTAATTGTTGTTTTACTAACTTACCAAGCAACAGTTACATATTTATTTTTGTATTGAATTTGTATTTTATAGTAGATTATTTACAGTCAATTTTTTTAAACGCCAAAACTAATAATTTTGATATTAATAAGAATTTAATTCAATAACTGAAAACCAAATTATTCATTGTGGGGGTTTTCAATATCTATCAGCAATCTTTCGGCAAACCCCCCAACCATACGCATGTGCCATTATACACTCATTTACACCCCCTTCCAAATCCCTAGATATTAATAATCAAATCCTTTTCTTCTTTTTCCCCCCAGTAAAAAGCGCAAGCGATTAAAAACTGAGTTACCCTTTATCAGACACGCGACCTTAATGTAAACACTACTTATATGAAGGAGGGAAAAGACTGAAAAAAAATATCCGGGGAAAGCAGCGATATTATTTCGATCCGTTGTGACTCAGAGAATAAGAATGGTAGGGGTTGAGGGTGGAAATGAAACAGACTGGCGTCCAATCAATCTTGTCGATCGGCCTGCCAATTGTCACGTGGTGTACGAAATGAGACAGCTGATAGGTCATTAGCTTCTTTTCCGATTGACTCCTTGTTCCGATCCGGGAAGTGGACGAGGGTATTTATTAGGGAGGGATGTTGACCGGTGGTCGTTGCTCGGAGATCTGATAGGGTCAGGTACAGGATTGACAAATGGTTTGGTTCTGAAGGGAAGATTGTACGGTGAAATTGGAGATGGATAAATACCCATCTCCAATTTCACCGTACAATTAAGTGTGAGAGAGACATTCGACGATTTGTAGACGGTTAATTTAACCATTTAATTTCAGATTAGTTTAATATAATAGCCAATTAAATATATTATAAATAGACTAAAGTTCTTTGAGTAACTTATTTTGGCCATGGATCAATTTTAAGTTTTGAAATAATTGGTATAGAATCCAAGGCCACCAAATAGATTATATAATCATGTTGTAGTTCTTTCAGTAAGTTATTTTGTTCATGAATCTATTTCTTTTTCAGTAATTGGCACATAAACCAAGATTTAAATCCATGTAAATCCATTTAATATAATATACCATTAAATATATTATAAAAAGATTATCTTGTTATATTATAGTTCTTTCAGTAAATTATTTTCTTTATGAATCTATTTCAAGTTTTATAGTAATTGGCATAAGATTCAATGTTTGAATCCATGTAAATTAAATTATTTAACTTAATAGACCATTAAATATGTGGCTCTAGCTTCATAAGCCAGATAACATTTACGATGCTCGAAGTGCACTCTTAGTATTGTGGTCATATTACTCGACTACTGGTCCTAGCGTCGTGGGTTTGCATCGCAAACTTCAAACGTTACATTTGTGGCCTTGACATTGCAACCTTATGTTACAGTCGTGGTGCCATCTACCCGCACCAAAACAAAGCCGTCAGACCCACTTGACGCAAGCAAGCAAAAGTCGTCAGACTTACTTGAAGCAAGCAAGCAGCAACTCGCCATAACGCTTGGTGATATAAAAATCGTTTGTCTCTCCTCTAACTGACTGGTGGGAGAATGCTGTGGCTCATAACATCTACAATACAGAAGTCGACTTTTGGTATTGTGGTCATACTGTTGGCGACTATTGGCCCTAGCATCGCGGGCTCGTATCGCGACTTACAATCTCTATAAATATATTACAGACAGTTTATCTGGTCACGCTATATTTCTTTCAGTCGGTTATTTTGTTAGTGAATCTATTTCAAATTTTGTAGTAATTGATATAGAATTTAAAATTAAGTCCATATAAATCTTAATATAACAGACCATTAAATATATTATAAATAGATTATCTAGTAGTAATATAGATATTTCAGTATGTTATTTTGATTGTGAATCTATTTCATGTTTTGTAGTAATTGGAGTCCAAGATTTAAATCCATGTCAATCTACTTAATATAATAGACTCCTAAACAGATTAATTAGTCATACAATAGTTCTTTCAGGTAGCTATTTTGTTCATAACAATGTTTCAAGTTTTGAAGTAATTAATATAAAATCTTAAATTGATTTAAATTGATGATAGCTTTAGATGATTTCCATTTTGAACTATTTTTTCATTACCAGTTTTCCCTTTATAGTGTTCATTTAAAACTAATAAAGTAAAAACAGCCCATCTCAAACTATTAAAGGCTTTAACTGTTTTAGCTGAAAATGTTCTAACCCGAATCTTCTAGATTAATCATGATTTAGATTATTCTGTTCAAGTCTCATGATGAACATTTGAACCGAAGAAAAATCTCCAGATGCCTCTTAGCGTCTCACAAATTTATCGATTGCTAATAGTAAAAAAGCGTATTGCATGTTCCCTTGCCCTTATTTCCCAACAACATTTCCCATAAGGGCAAATGCTTCTCAATGCTACGTGATTCCGATATTACCTCTTAATGCCAAATGGTGATATCAACTCCATGTATTTAACCACATTTAGTATGAATAAATTATGCGTTTAGATTAAATCATAAGGGTGGACAAACATACATCATGAGGGGGGAGAACCCTATCAACCTAGATGTTAATCATTTGAGGCTGATGATGCCCGATGAAGATCTTCAGGTACCAACAGATAGGTTAGTACCAGAAGATAGAGATGATAAACCATTGAAACCATTGTTGATGGCAACATATTCGGTAAATAAAGCGTTAAAATTAAGACAAGAAAGGTTGATTATATTAAAGTTAGATGTTAAAATGCGTAGATGACACCAAAGGGTGAAGCCTAACAAGATGTTTGCACATAGAAAAATTAACTACTGCCATAAAGTAAGATTATTAAACACTCATCGTTATAGGAGTCGACGAACTCAAGAGAACTCTGGTTCTCTTTTGAGAACCAGAGATAATGCCAACCGATTGTTTACTACTAAAACTTATGGTAAATGTGACTAGCATTTTGGATTAGTAGAACCTATTGTACCATCTATAATAATACAATAAAATTAAATTGAAATCTGGGTGAGTTCGGTATAACAATGACCACAAATTAAATCTCTACAAATATGTATTAGCTTACTTATGCATGCCATGCTGTTTTCAGCAAACTATCTGGGATGTCGAAGTTTTAAATTTTGAAATTATAAATTTTTTCACTTCTTCTGACAATCTCCTGTAGATATGGTTCTTAATGTACCAGAAGTGTAAATGCTGTAATTCAGACACATCAGATGAAAAGAGATACCCACATATGGTCGGACATTGACATTAAGAATTTCTGAAAAAAAAAGAAAGAAAACAAGTAATATAAAAAATAATTTTTTTTAAATCAATTCATTTTTTGGATATGAGGAAAAATTTAGGAAGTTAGGGAAAAATTATTTTAGTTACTTTTTATTAAATAATTACAATTGTTGTTCTCGTGTTTCGCTTTACAACGGAAGGAATGGCACAATAGCTTCTGAGGATATGGACCGCTCAGCACCCGAATAACGATGACCTTTGACTCAATACCTCCAGAAGGATAACTCTCAACACGAAGAACTTTGTGCCCAAGTTTGAACTCGCAGCACAAGGGATGCGAATCCAAGTACTATAAAAAGCTACTAAAAAGGCGAGAAAATTAGTTTTTAATTAATTAATAAAAATTAAGGAACTAATATTTGAAGAAGCTGCCTTAACATCAAATGTCATCCAGTACAAGATTTAAAAATATACTTAAACTTGTCGGATGAATGAAAAGTGTTTTATAAACGATTGAAAATTTGAACAAGATATATAAATAAGGAGCAGTGTGAGCTAATAGCAGGAATTGAGAGAAAAAGACTTGACTATTTCTACTTATAAATACACATAAGAGAAACAGGAAAAAATTCATTCGTTAACTCAAACTGTGTTGACTCATTATAATTAAAGCATTATATTTATAATATTAAAAGTATAATATTTTTTTTGCACACAGAAAGGTATAAAATGTGGAAATTCATCAAAATTTTGATTTTTTTTCGAATTTTTTTATTTATTATAATATTTTTCCTCTACTTAGTATATAAGAATATATGCAGAAAGTCATTTCATTTATAAAAGTCGATCTCTTGGGTTATAGTTTAAACTTCAGAAGTTATTTTAGTAATGTTCTACATTGTAATGATTAAGTGGTTATAATTTTGGAATTAATACTTATGATTGGCACAATTAGGTCATAAGTTTTTTCACTTGGAGTTTTTGAGAAATAACACGGTTTCAAAAGACTTGTGTTGAGAAATGAAACATCTGTTGCATGACTTGCCACCTAATCAATAACTCAAGGCAAGAAAGAATTGACTGTAACTTGCTGGATCGCTAATTCTATCATTTTTTTCTTTAAACTTTTTCTATAAAAAATCCTCATCCCAAAGAAATTTAATGAACAAAACACAGATTTTATATTCATATTCTTCTAATATAATTTTTATCAATATTTTTTTATTAAAACTTTAATAGAAAAGTACATCATAAAATCAATTAGGGAGAAATTTAATGAATCAAGATTTTTTCTCAGTTGTATGAGTATATATTATATTTACTCTTTTTAAATCACTATCAGTAAATATATTCTACAAGCAGCCTTTTTATCAAATGAGAACTTGATGTTGTTTTCGTTAGAGTGTTTTGAATAACTGAAGCTTAAAACCACGTATACAATGAACAAAAATGGTAATATTCATCAACATCTCTTAATCGCTTATGTTTTTTTTTACCAGCTTTTACCAATATTCAATTATTATTATGTATGCTTCTTTGAAAGCAGGAGTGTTTTTAAAAGGCTGACTTGCTTTTACTAGCATTGCTTTTTCAAACTGTTTTAAACAATTTAATGACGAATCAATTAAGACAAATAATAACTGTAATATAATAAAGTTCTCAGAGGATAATTTGAATTTTGCGATAGTATATTTCCTTTTTTTGTTATTCATTTATTAATGAATAATATATTTTTTTTCATTTTCATATTATTATTCCAGGAATGTTGATTCAATCAGCTGTTAAACTATTTAAAATAAGTGCGTTTATTTAATATTTCCTATTACTTTGGTAAGACTGCAGAATATAAATATAAAAGGATTAGTCTATTGTAATTAAATCTCGTGCAAATTAAAATAATGTATATACTGTAAAGTAAATACAGAAGCAAAAACCCTACTTCTGACAGAGTCACTAAAGCCGGCAATTTTTCCCCCTGTTTTCACAAAAGGATAAAAATACAAGGTTATTAAAATTTGTTTCATGGAGTAACAAATCTCATTGTATCAATAAAAAATACTGTTGCAGTTTGTTCCAAATTAAATTTAAAAAGTTTATTAAAATTAAACAAAAAATTGTACGGAAATAAAAATTAGGCTTTTAAGAAAACACTTTTTTAATGTTTTTTAAGATTGCTTCTACATCATTTTTGTAAGAAATTGCTAAAAAATTTCAAAAGTCAGTTGAATTTATAATTACTTTCTACTTTAATTTACCTATGGAACTCGAAATAGCAACAGGAACTTTTTTTTTTCATTCTTCAAAAATACTTCCAGGATATTTTATAAAAATCAGATAAGAATAATATAAAAAAAATAATATCAATTCCTACTTAAGTTATTAGGAATTTTTTTATTTAATTACTTTTTATTAAATTTTTGTTGTTATACAATTCTTCTTGTTGTTGTTCTCGTATTCCGCTTTACAAAAGGAGGAGGGGTGCAGTTGCTTCTGAGGATATTGACCCCTGAGAACTCGAAGGCAGAAGTCTGACTTTTTACTCACTTACGTCACAAACACTTTTTACAGGACAGACTTCATTCATGCATTTCTTTCCTTCATCCACAGATCGTAATTTAGACATGAAACAGAGAGCGATCACCTCTGACCCAGTACCCCCAATGTTATTACTCTCTTTGTGACAACGACAGATTTAACGTCCACCATACACAAAGAATCTTCGGCTGGCGAGTTCGAACTCGCAACCCAACGGGTGAGAATACAACGCCCTACCAACCAGAATATCCTGGCCATATATTTACAATTACTATAATTAATTGATCAAAAATTGAAATAGCATTGAATTTTCAACGCCAATTGAGGATTCAAAGCCAATTGTGGCAAAGCAAAATTTCATTCAGCTTTATCGGAATTTCTGTTTATGAAGGAGAGAAGAAAAATAATCTTTCAATCCCTTTGCAAATAAATATAAATTATGAGTAAGCTGTATTCAGCTACATATAGCATTCTATGAAAATAAATAGACGCAAGCTTTTTCATATTTCATTATTGATCATGTTTTCCCTAAATTTTTAGGATTTTGAAAAATATTTGTCATCTTTAATAACTCCGTCTAGAATTCTTTAAAGATAATAAGCAACTTCCAGACGAATGTTGTTTAGCCTTTCACACAATAATTCATGTAATTCAAGATAAACAGTTATAGAGAGACAATTTAGATTTTTCCTCCTTCAGAATTTTATCTTCCCCAAAACAATCTTTCTAAAATTGAAAATTTTGTTTCGAAAATAGTTAAATATGTTTTCATTGTATTGGAAAATTGTGAGCAAAAAGGATTAGGACTTATTAGATATGAATATATGCTCGAGCTTAATAAGGAAATTCCAGACAGACGTTATTATTATTATTATTGCTGTAAACTAATATAAGCTGTTTGACAGAAAAATTTCCCTAACGGTTTTATATCAACAGAAGAAATTGTGTAGGATTTCAAAATTTGCTTTGAATCTAGTTTTATTTGCTTTCATTTGATCAAAGGAAACATACAAATAGGAATTCACCAACATGGTGCCTTTTCTATTTAGAAATAGATGATATCTTGTTAAATTCCTCGAAACACAAAAACGACAATTCATTTTTTGCTCGTTATGTACTAACGTTTAGATAAATTGGTTGGAAATTGAAAAGGAAGCTTAGAAAATTGCTTTTAGTAAAGATGAGAAATTTCCAGACATTCTCTTTTTGATCACAAAAGCAATTTCACGAGGAAATTAATTGAAAAAAGAATACTTTCCATTTCGTCTGCCTTTTAAATTGATAAAATACGACATAGTTATTGATAGAAAATGTTCCAAAAAGTAGAATAAGCTTTTATTTCCTTAAATATTGCACTTAGATGAGATATTTCTAGCTACAAAGCTTCATTAAATGAAACGGGTTATTAAATGAAAATATTTAGGCTTCTGTGAAAATTGATATTTAAAAGTTTAAAAAAAAATAAAATCTGCTATTTATATTTAATTAATATTAAAATACTGCCATCCGAATATCATGATTTCAAAAATGTATTATGTAAGAACATTATTTCTTGAACGGCCAAGCACCACGTGCTCGTGCAAGTTAAATTATATTTTCATTCATTTTAATCATTTCATTGAATGAGTCACTTTAGTATTGCAAAAGAGAAGAAAAAACTTTGTCTCGTATTAATTGTTTAAAAAAATATCTCATTTCCTATTTATTTCATTTCATATAATCCCGTGTTAAAGATTATATTTTTCTATGTTTTATTTCCTGTATTCATTAACTTATTTTTTTTAAAATCTGAGCTTTTGTAAATGCAATGGCAGCAAGTAATTAAAAGCTGATTTTTTTAGATGCACGTGCGTATAAAAAAATTTCATTTTTTCGCCTACGGATTTTTGTTGACTGTCATTCCCAAAATAACACCATGATCTGGCATGATAAAAACATCTTTTTTATTCTTGTATCACAGGATAAAAGAACTAAGACAATAAGACATTTACTTCTATGCAAATAAAGAATTTCACATTTATATTTACGAAATTTGTAAAAATATGGTTATTTTTAAATTTATAGAAACTTTTTACTCATTACATATAGGTTTTCGTTCCAGAAAAGAAATTTCTTCATTGAGGAAAAACTACCATATTAAAATACTGCCATGATTTCAAAAATGTTTTCTAACCGCATATGTGTGTTGTTCATTTTGATTCATTGACATTTGCAGAAGAGAAGAAAATGAATGTTTAAGTAGCAGAAATTTGAGATTCATGGTATTCCAGTATTCTCTTAGAAATATTGGAATACCGAGAAGGAAAAGAAAGTCGTTAGTTCGCAGTTATACGCATTCTAAAAAGAGTTAATTTCTCAGTGACAAGGAACACTTGTATATGTACACGATTTATGCTTTAAGCAATCGTAATGCCACCCTAGATGTAGAAAATTGCAAATGTCATTTTCTAATTTTCAATAATCTTAGAGAGTTAATAAATCAGTGAAACTATTACAAAATAAAAGATCCTTAGTTTTCTGGAGAGGAATGTTCAGAGTAAATTGCTATAAATGTGTTACAGAATTAAAATTTTTGGCTTATTTTTATAATTATTCACACCCTAGAATATTAAGAATAGTTCAGAATCCAATGTTCAAAAATGTACCATATAAAAATTATTTGAATCCAATAACCGGTATCCGAATTCGCAGTGCAGATGTACTGTTGAAACTGTCACAGGAATAACTACGAGGTTATACACGACTGGTGTCTAGAATTTTACAATTAAACCTTACCTTTAGTTTAAAATGTTTTGTTTTGAAATATACAATTAGGATAGAAAATGTTGCTTCGATTGAAGTAGAAGCATTAATCTTCAAAACATATATCTAAGGAATACTAAAATGCTCTTCACAACAGATGCAGTATCATTATTTTCAATTAAATGATCCTTGTTCGGAATTTTGAAATTTTATGCAATTGTGTTTTTCGATTTCAGTACTCTATATTAATGCTTTCTAAATTAATTGGTTATTTATTCAATTAATTAGATTAAACTTTCATTTAACCAAATTTGGTTACAAATTTTAATTTGTTACAAATTCATTTGGTTACAAATTCATTTAACTAAATTTTCATTACAAATTTTAAAAAATAATAACTAAAATTTTTTACTTAGCATATTTTTTTTTCTATTACTTAGGCTTTTATTGGGGACTTTTGCATACCCTTATTTAGGCGACCAGAGACCTTTAATAAAATGACTTTTTGCTATTTTTCATCTTAGCAATTTGAAATTTTACAGGCATTAAGAGTAACACTATAGGAGATGACACACAAAATTTTAAAGCATTGTATTAATTTATCCATGTGTTATGGGGGGTAATATAATAAAACAATCGATATAAATATCATCAATGAAAAATGTTCCAGGTTCTCCATATTAGTTTGAAAGGGCTCCGATTTTTATTATTATATACTCAAACCCTTTTGAAACAAAATTTGGGATTAATCTTTAAATTTGAATACGAAATATCAAAGTTCATCAATATAATAACTTAAAACTACTAATTTTTTAAAAAAAGGTTTAAGTAGTTTTGAGTTATTGCAATTGGTTAATTTTGATATTTCGCACTCAAACTTTAAGACAAATTCCAACTTTTGTTTCAAAAGGGTTAGAGTAAGTAATAATATTAATTAATTCGAACAAATTTGGTGCGCCTGGAACATTTTTCATTAACGTTATTTATCGCTATTATTATATTATATTAACTCCCTAACTCATATATAAGTTAATACAATGCTTTAAAATTTTGTGTGCCATCTCCTATAGTGTTACTCTTAATGCCTGTAAAATTTCAAAATGCTAAGATGAAAATTGCAAAAAGTCATTTTAAAGGTCCCTGGTCGCCTTAATTGTGTCTAAGAATTCTAATTATCTAAACAAATACTTATCCTATAAGAGTGTGTAGGGGGATTGAAAAGAATGCGACTGTAAATGTATCCACTCTGTTATTACAACAAAATCCTTCAATACAAGGAAAGTGAAATCATGACCTTTTGATATAGCATTTTTGAGTTATTACATTGGATATATATATATATATATATATATATATATATAGTACACTTTTTCAATCGTTAATAAAATATTTTTTATTTATCCAATCAAGTTCAAGTAATTTTTTTAAAGGTAAAAATTGCAAAAAGTCATTTTAAAGGTCCCTGGTCACCTTAATTAAAATGCAGTAATAAAAGTTTCAAATAGGCATATTTCATAATTTATAAAATTCAAATTTTTTTCTTTGTGATCATATAATATTAGTAGAGCTTAAACTATTTCTCATTCTCTGATAACACTTTGGAAACAATGAACTGCTATTCCACAGTCAATCGCCGCCGCTAATCACAGTCTTCAAACCTTAAAATCACGTCCACAAAGTCTGCGATCGAAGGAAAATGTTTGCATCTCATCAGTGGGGATGCGGCGGAGCACAACGGACGCGGAGATGAAGCACGTGTTCCTGTCACACATTTCCCGCGATTGAGTGCTCGGGGGGGGCAGTGTCACGTGACATTGAAGCAGGGGGGAAAGGAGTCTGTGTAGACCCCCCAACGGGGCTTTCATAGAGGTCTGTGAAGCAGGGTGACAGACGATCAAGACTTCTTGTCGAAGGTTCCGAGATTGCTCCCCTCCCCACCACTTTGGCTATAGCCGAGAAGTTTTGTGAGACTTCAAGTAGAAATGCGGTATCGTCTGCAAGACTTGAAAGGAGAAGCATGTTACGAAGAATATCGGGTTTCGAAATAAGAGTCTTTGAATTTCTTTCTAAACATCTGCCTTTATATATACCTAGAGTACTATTGACCGATTTAACCACTTGACATACGAATTTATTTAACTTTCTAATTAGATAACTCATCCTGTTTGGGTCATTTATTGTTAATTTGATTTTTTTAAAATAATATATGGAGCATTTGGGATACCAAATCGTTTCATATTGATTTTTTCGTATTTAAATACTTAATTCTGTGGCTTAATTGCAGACTTGAAAATAAAATATCAGTAATTCGATGCGCGTGTCAGACACTTCATTGTATGCGAAATGGTTTGCAACATGTCTTAATTTTACTAGAAAATATTAATATTAGTGGCAGATATTTATAAAAAATATATCTGATATTTAATAATAGATATTAATAAGCAGCATATCTAATAACAAATATTGATAAGCAGCATTTCCAATATTTAATAGCAGATATTAATAAGAAGACATCAATAACACATATTAATAATTCTATTTATTTTTGAAAATGCCATCTTCAAATATTCTGTCGATGTTGTCACTTATGGCCCTTGTCATAGACCAGCCCCCTGTTAATACAATAGTAGATTTAGGCCGAAAGGAGCGTCTCTTGTTTATGAAGTAGCGCCAACTCGGGCCAAGAGTACGACTTAGCTACACACTCACCACATTCGCTTGCACATCCCCTTTTTACAGGGGGTACAGTCACACATCTCACAGATAGCACACAGAAGAACAACCATGCCCTAACCGGGACTCGAACCCGGAACTTCCAGTACACGAGGAAGGCGCGCTGCCTCTGTGCCAGAAAGCCGGCCAATATTCTGTACTTTGAAGCGTTGTTGATCGTTATGAATCTTTTTAAATTTATTGCACAGCCCAAAAACATAACGATTGTTCCTAACAAGATTTTTTCCTTGTTGCTCTTAAATTTATAATTTGTAGCTACATTTCCCTTCCTTTCGAATCCTCAAAGGATTTGATATTTAAAAGCATTGTAATGCTTCCCCTGTTCCCACAGATGGTAATTGGAATTCCGGCCAGATGTAACGTCACAACTTCCTACATATCATTAAGGCTTACGAATCGCTTACGAACTGTCATATGAGTATTCTCTTCACCAGTAGCATAATAGTGTCCGGTTATTTGTTGAAAGCATGTAAAGGAGACGCATATGTATATTTCGTCTTTTTCTTTTTAAAGAAATCCATCGTATCCAAGTGAGTAGAACTAAAAAAAACTGAATTTTTTTTCTATAATGAAGGGACTCCTCATATTTAAGGGAAACGATCAACCACCAGCAACACTATCATTAAGCTTCTAGTCTAATAAAGAAGTCTCGAAGAAGAATGGTGCAGGAGAGTTGCATCAAACACCCTTTCACGAGACAAAATCCACTCCATAGTAAACCATATTCATAAATACCAAGACCTCTGCAAGACCTACAATAGTTGAGACCAGATTTCCCCTTGTGAATATCAACCAAAATTATAACTTCAAAAGTCTCTCAAATGTGCAGATCTCATGATGGAAATCAAGACCTCAGGACCCAGGTGGACGCTACGTATTTCTTACTCTATAGTGATTGTTTATTTGTCATGCATATGTTCCCAATTTAATGTGTCAATTTTTCCTCCCTTTTCAGTTGGTAATCTAATTCCCCTGTAAGTTCAACTCATAATCACCCTTTGTTTCAGCATTCTTGTCCCCTCCATCCAGTTATAGCTTCAGAAAAAATTGAAAAGATTTGTGCAAAATTTGACACCGATGGCATGCTCTCTGGAAAGCCCTGAATGCTGTATCGTCTCTCTCATTTTTTCTTTTTCCCCTTTAACAAAATTTTCTCTCCCCCACCTCCCATCTTGTGCTCATCCAACTGGTTAGATAACTTAGAGTTATAGGCACCAGGGGCACAGGATGGCGTTATGTTATGTCATTAAGTGTTGAACCCAGATGAACTTTGGTCGGTGTAATCAGAGAATTGAAATACAATTTGCATGTTTTCAGGAAAGGTCAGCTATAAGGATGAATCATAAGTAGACATACCCACGATTGACTGGAGACCATTGAGAAAACATCACTTAGCAACTATTGAGTGATAAGGATTTCAAGTCCACCAATCAGAAAACCAATAGATTTTGACAACAAATACAATGACAGCACATTTTCAATGAAAACGCCATTCTTGTTTTCGATTCAATCATTCAATTCTGTCTCTGAAAGCATACCTAAAAAATGAATTTATTTTTTTTTTGTATGGCATGTGGCTTTTTAAAGGGGAAAAAGTCTAAAAAATTGTATGGAATAACTAAAACCGTAACTGATTTTCTTGCACATTTAAATCCATTAAAACGCGCACATACAAAACATCAATAATAGCAATATAAATCTGGAGATAAATTCACAGTATATAATACATTAAATGGTTAAATACTATATGTAAATATTTTATAAATCTAGATAAATAAAGGGATATTTAAAAAAAAGCAATCGAATATTTTTATCTGAAAACACAACAATAAAAAGTGACATACGTATAAATGCTATAAAAATTAATCAAAGGAAAATAAAATTTGCGTGTAAAATATTTCTTTTCATATATACTAAGTTAAAATTAAAAATGATTTGTTTAAATGATAGATTTACAAAACTACTTTTTTAATACACCTACTCAGGTTATTTTTTTAAGACTTCGGCTTCTATCCTAATTCAAGTTAAAAACAAACTACATCAAAAAATGAAATTCAACATCACTCTAAACTGTAAAAGTCCTTTTTTTTAAATAAAATATATATTATTATTATTAAATATATAAGAATATATATTATAAATATATATTCTTATATATTCTTACATGAAGATATACCTTCTCGTTTCTTTTGCTACCTGATTATCTATTCAACTGGACATACTTTCTGTTCTGATACAAATGTCTACCAGATAAAAACATCTCATGAAATAAAAGTGCGTTATTCCAGGACAACTTGAGACAACCTTCATGTATAAGAAAACAGACTTCTTAATACACTTTGCCTATTGCATGACGCATTCAATTTCCTTTTTTGACGTTCCAAAAGAAAATAGTTCTTGCTCTCTGGTATTCCATTATAGACATTCTTGCAGTGAGTGGCAACACTTTGACAATATTGCTTGATATCTAGATAACATATGCTATGGTTTTATTCCACGGAAGAGGAAAATGCATGCTGGAGCATAATTTTTTCTTATTTTCTTCTTCTCCGAGTTGTTTGGATCTCGAAAGAATGGAAAATAAGCGCCTGAAGAGAATATCTATATCTTTTGCTTTCATTTCTAGATGGATAAAAGAAGATATTTCTAGTGATATCAGGGTTTTCATATTCTTGACTTTTGTTTCTAAGTGAATCTGCAACAGACCAATATATATGTAAGGGGATAGAAGAGAAAGAAATAAAGGTTAAGATTATCCAAGTTTTCTGGGCTCTATTTATATAATGCTGGGAGGATTGGAAAAATGCATTGCTATATTTCGAGAGAAAAACTTATATATCTGCTTCGATTCGAAATTTCAAATAATATATTTAATAACATATTTTTGTTTTCATTAATGAACCAAATGCATTACAGAAAAATAAAAGGAATTTGTTTTTCTTAACTACATATATGGTAATAAAATGATTTTCAGTCAATAACAATGTGAAGTTTGATATATAACAAGTAATATAAAAACATTTTTTTAAATCAATTCCTACTTTCGATATTAGGAAACATTTTATTGTAGTTACTTTTTATTAAATAATTATAATTGTTTTTCTGATGTTCCGCTTTACAACGGAAGAAGGGGTGCAGTAGCTTCTAAGGGTATGGACCCCTGAGCGTCCGAATAACTATCACCTTTAACTCAGTACCACCAGTAGTATAACTCTCGACATGGAGAACTTTGCCACCAGGTTCAAACTCTCAACAAAAGGAATGCTAATCCACCGCCTTATATACGACGCTATCCCGATCTAACAATTGCAACTACGATAAAGAGCTACTATAAAAGACTAGAAAATTAGTTTGTGTATTGTGACTAATTTCACTTGCCATGGACAAGCCCCGCTGATACAGCAGCAGATTTTAAGCCGGATATATACGTCGCTTGTTTTACAAGTTGCGCCATCTAGAGCCAAGAGTACGCCTTAGCTACCCATACGTCACAACCCTTTTACTTACTAATCATAATTTCACGCTAGATATTCTCAGTCGTACCCTTTGCAAAACCTTCATTCATGCATATTCATTCATACATCACAGATCGTAATTTAGAACTGGAATAGAGAACGATCACAGTAAACCCAGTACCCACAGTGATATTACTCTCGATATGGAGGACTTTGCGACCACGAACAGATTTAACCAGCACCAGAAAAAATTAGTTTTTAATGAATTAATAAAAAATTAATGAATTAATATTTGATTAAATGCATTAACATGAAATGTTATCCACTATAAGTTTTTAAAAAATTACTTGAACTTGATCGGATAAATAAAAAGTATTTTATTAACGATGGACAATTTGTACAAGATATATATATATATATATATATATATATATATATATATATATATTCAAATTTCAAGATTAATCCCAAATTTTGTTTCAAAAGGTTTAGAGAATATAATAATAAAAATTGGAGCACTTTCGAACAAATTTGGAGCACATGGAAAATTTTTTATTATCGTTATTTAACGCTAATATTATATTATATTACCCCCCCCCATAACACATGGATAAATTAATACAATGCTTTAAAATTTTGTGTGTCATCTCCTATAGTGTTACTCTTAATGCCTGTAGAATTACAAATTGCTAAGGTGAAAATTTCAAAAAGTCATTTTATTAAAGGTCCCTGGTCGCCTTAATAAGTGTATGCAAAAATCACCCACAAAAGTCTAAGTAATAGAAAAAAAATATGCTAAGTAAAAAATTTAATTTAATTTTTTTAAAAACTTGTAATGAGTTTTTAAGACGTTTTTCTAATGATATTCTTTGAAGCTATAATTCTTAATAGAATTCTTTATTTTTAAACAATTTCATAGATTGTTTTTCCCTTTTGATATTATTTAGTACTGTCATTCTTAATTGTATTCTTTATTTTTAGAGGATTTTATAGAAAATGTTTTCTGATAATAAAATTGATAATTCTGATAACATTTCTATTGCTACTCTATAAAAAAGGCCATTCTGATAAAATTGCTGTAATATTAAACCATTAAATAACAATGAAGCTTTGAATGTATTAATGTATTTTATATTATTTTCGAATTTGGAATTTGCAAAAAATTAAAATCCTTTTGAAAAATGAGTTGAAAACTGAATAATATTTTTCTATTTGTTAAATATGAAACTAATCTAGTTTATAAAAGTAAATAAAAATATTAATTTCAATTACTAACTTATGTATAAACTTTAAAGTTTTCTTATATTGCTAATTCAAGCAAGTTCCATAATAATGATTGGCTACATAATATTCACTAACCTTTAAAGATTTCCAATGAAACTTTTGAAATGCTTGTGTTATTTTTCAAGTGGCCTTGATCAAATGGAAATAATATTAATCCATTAAATAACATTGGAGCTTTGAATGTATTAATGTATTTTATATTTATTTCGAATTTGGAATTTGTAAAAATTTAAAATCACTTTGAGAAATGAGTAAAAAATTGAATAATATTTAAAAAAAGAAAAATGTGGACTAATTTTATAAAAATTAATAAAACATTCTGTAAAATAAAATAAAATTTAAAAAATCAATATTAAAAGCAAAACTGCGCCAACAAATTTCAATAGTGGATAAAAATATATTCATTTTTATGGCTGAAAAATAATGTAGAATATTTTTTGTCTAAACAGCTTCCTTTCAGCTGAAAATTGAAATAAAAAAGAATTAAATTAAATTATTAAAAAGATTTATGTAGTAAGAAATATAATAGAATCGGAGAAAGATTTTGTAATAGAACATTCTAAATTCTCTCTCAGCAAATAAAATGTCAATTTATTAATAATAAATATATGATGATAAATTAATGATAAATATATATATCATTAATCATCATTAATTATCATTAATTTATCATCATATAATATATGATGATAAATTAATGATAAATATATGATGTTTCAACTTGATAATGATTTAAAATTACATTATTTCTAGTTACTTTTTAATGGATATTTGTTCTTCTAATTTAAATCATTAAGCCAGTTCGAAGACTTTTGAGTCAATTTAAATTATTAAAGTTACTTAAAAATTAAATTTATTGAATTGGAAAATAAGTTTCGAATAATTTTAACCATCCATTTTTTTCCCTAATTCAAGTCTAAATTAATCACTTAGTCGATAAATGTTGTCCAAAATGTTCAAAAATCCATGTGACATTAGACATTAATTACACGTAGACATTAATTACTAATTTTGTGAAACTGCCTTCTTTACTAATAGACTGCGCAGGGAAGCATTATTGTCAATTAGTAACTATACAATTTCATTTTTGAAAAATAAAATCTATACTTAAAAAAGGAATTTACGTGTCTCTGTATATTTTGACACTGAATAGTTCATCTTGTTTGAAATAGAACAGCTAAATTTGGTATAATGTATTTTAAAAAAGAGCATTTCAAAGCAATTTTATCGAAATTTAGTGAGAGCTTAGAGGTTTGATTGCAGTAAATCCCAAAAATATCTTTCTACATAACTGATTTTTTACTTCATTTTAAAAACTAAAATAGGCTTTTAATATTAATTAATTTGTTCTAATTAGACAGTCGGATAATCATTTCTAAATTTTAACAATTTTACATGTTTTGTGCATATTTTAAACAATTTCATTCTATTAATGAAATTTAAATTATTTTCACTGTTTGATCCAATATTTAAACATGTCATTGCTTGTTAAAAGCTAAGGAAGGAGGATTATGTTTATGTCTGTGTAATTTGCATGAAGGATATTGAAATGAAGGTACAATTACACGAAAGTTAAAATATAGATGAAATGGAAAAATTGCAATTGTAAGTAATATAACGTCCCGAGTCCATTGATTATATTAGTGTGCTTTATGCCGGTGTCCTGGCACAAAGATAGTGTATCTTCCTTTTGACCCGGGTTCTAATCCAGGCTGGGGCAGGCTTGTTCTTCTGTGTACCATCTGTGAGGTGTGTGAATGTTCCCAACTGTAAAAAAAAGGATGTGCAATCGTGTGTATATGTGCGCTATCCTTATGTGCGCTAAAAGTCAGACTTTTGCCTTCGGATTCCCAGAGATCCTTATTCTCAGAAGTTCTTGTACCTCTCTTTCCATTGCAAAGCAGATACATCATCATCAGAAGGGTTTATATACTTAATTAAATATAAAAATTACACTTTAACCCTATAATGCTAACCATTCCTCACCTTCATGAACGCTTACGAAATAACTTTGACTATTCTTTCCCTATAACGGTAAATAGATCGTTCTACTCAGTACCTTTATCTGACCTTGGGAACTACAGATGAGGACATTCCTTTTCCCCGAAATATTTCTGCTTGTAGTATATCCAGAGCAATAGTCGTCTCAGAGACGAATGGTTATCTGTCCCGTTAGTATTAAGAAGGCATTTCTGTGTATGTTTCGAGATGTCGAAGCGTTTTCACGGAGAAAATTTGTGGGGTATGCCAGAAATTATCCGTGAGCTATCGAATGAATTAAGTAAGAAAGAAATTCTGCTTCTGAGAATGAACCGGAACATGAAGATTTTATTGAAGATCTTCATGCTCCATGGATGCAGAAAGCGTCTCAACATATCAACTTTACCCCGATCGACGAGGACTACTATAAGTGAACTTCTAAAATTGAATTTAAACATTCAACGACCTGAACAATCCGAAATTTAAAAAAGAAAAATTTGTGCATTTTGCCAATATAATTTGCGCAGAATGACGCGCAATTTTTGTTTTTTATGTTCAAGAGTAATGTGCGGAAAACATCTGTTTTTTATGCTCAAGAGTAATGTGCGGAAAACATC
>JAOUZG010019144.1:2498997-2517956 GCA_026289955.1 Argiope argentata
AAACCTGATGTGATTTTGGTTATAAGCTTTTGATGTGTCCGAAATTTAGGTGGGGAAGGAAATAAAGCTTATGGGTTGCCGGAAATTAACTGTTGAAGACTTTTTTTACCTACTTTTATCAGTATTGTATTATTATTATGTTTGCTTCTTTGACAGCAGATGCGTTTTTTAAAGTTTGATCTGCTTTTACCAGTACTGCTTTATTATTACATTTGTTTTTTCACGAAAGATGCCTTTTTAAAGGGTTGACGTAAAATTATGATCAAACATAAACTTCAAAATAAAAAAAAAATCAAATGAAACTTTAAAAACGTGGCAAGAACATATAGAAATAAAATAATCTCTAAAAATTAATAGTTTGGTCTACACATTTGTTAAAATTTAAAATAATTTTTAAATTACCATGCATAAATCTCTTCTAATTTTTTTTTTCAAACATAAATATTTTAGATCTAAATTGTATTTGTGGATTCATTAAAATATATTATACAAGATTGTGTATGTATTTGAAGATAGGTTAATATTAAGATTCGTATCATATTTTTGAAGTTTTAAATTGTAAAATTTACCCTTGTCAAATTTCATATCTATATAAAAAAACTCAGTAACTTAATGCCTATCGCATGCAAAGCATTTACATTATGATAACCAAACCTAAATAGATCCAAAGCTTAAAATTAAAACGAAAAAAATATAGAATTTTAAAAATGTTAAAAGACCTAGAATGTACAAAACGTTCTTTACAAATTTTCTGTACACATGTATTTTATTTGTATTCATTAATAAAAATCTAAATAACTTTATACTAAGTACAAATTTTATCTCTTAACACAATGAATATAAGTGTAAGAACAATAAAATAGGCTAATAAAAGAAAAATTCATAATTTGATTCATTTTTAAGTAATATGTATCTTGAAATTTTTCATTGTTCCTCTCTAATATTCAAAAGTGTCTCGTAAAAGGTCTTGCCTTTCTTCTTTCTTTATTCCAACAACCAACTCCTGACTCTTATCAAACTCCTACCATTATCAAACATATTCCTTCTCACAACACCAAACCACTTTCATCCCAAACGTCCGAAAGACTTACCAACTTGTGCAAAGTAGGAAAAATTCAAATATCCAAGCGAAGATATAAGCGCGAGAGGAGAAAATGGGAGGACGGAAATACACAACAGAAAGACAGCAGCTTTTGTGACGCGCACACGAAACTACACTCCACGCGGCGTCATTAAAATGCATGAGATTTCAAAAGTAAAGTATATAAATATGACGGCAGAAAAAGGGACATTTTCCCTCGTCTTTTTTTCCCTTTTCTTTGCATCCATTTTGGAGTAATGGTCATGGAGTTCTCAGGGCGACGATCATGGCCAGAGGCTGAAGTTTAATGTCAGTTAAGAGCATGAGACGAATTCCCTAATGGAAAATTAATGTTCGCGCTGACATGTGGATTTAAGCTAGCGAGGCCAGCCAATTTACTCTAAAGCAAATTTTAATCTGCATTATTTGAAATGTTATTAAATATATATGTGCCGTAATGGATGGAAAATTTGGTGTTTTTGAAAATATTATAATGGCCTCTAATGCATTTTTATTTAAAGTATTTATGATAGGCCTTCATGTTCACAAAGCTTGCATAATTGTTGTCTGAAGACAAAAAAAACACCCAAATTTCTATATATTTATTAGACATAAATAATTCAATACAGATGATTATTTATAATTTGTTTCACACAATTGTAAACTTATAATTTTACAATAGAATTTATATACATCTAAATTTGACCTCATAAATTTACTCTTTTTTAATGTAGTTACAATATAAAGCATTATCAAATTTTACTGTATTGTTTGACTGTAGTGTAGAATAAGGCCTTGTAGTAGGTTTTATCGATAAGATTAGTTGAAATGATGACCTACGTTGTTCATATTTCTTATTAGAGAGGTGATTTATAAAATTAGACAATACTGGTAGTGACATTACTGAAAGTTGTTGTTGTTGTTACTTATGGCACTCGCCATTAGACAAGCCCCACTGATGATACATCAGTAGATTTAAACCGAATGAACGTCTCTTGTTTTTGAAGGAGCACCAACTAGGGCCAAGAGTACGACTTAGCTACACATTCATCACATTTACTTGCATGGTCTCTTTTTACAGGGGGGCACAGTCACACATCTCACAGACAGCACACAGAAGAACAGCCATGTCCGAACCGGGATTTGAACCCAGGACACCCAGAATACGAGGAAGACGCGCTACCTCTGTGCCAGAGAGCCGGCTTACTGCAAGTTTTCATAATATACAGATATTTCAGTTAATAATCTTTTCAGATAATCCATTTTAATTTTGATTCCTTAAATTTATTCCTTCTGAATATAATTCTGGAAATATTATATATTATTAAATTTTATTAGATTTTCACTGCGTTTTAATACAATCTGATCAATTTCCTTTTTTTTGTTTTGCTTTTTTCATGAATTACAAGAGAATTCATAATCTTAGCTACAGAGAAATAATTCCAAAGTGGATGTAGTATTTACATGCCCTTATTTCATCAAAGCTCAATAACAAATTTTTAAATCCTCAAACTTTACTATATATTATGTACTTTTAGTAATAATTTCAAACTTCTACAAATTAAAAAATTCCTTGACATTTTTTTTTGAATTTTTACAAATAAAAAGTATAAAATTACGTCTTTTTTATGATTTTTTTTGCTATTTTTTAATTGAAATTTAGTACAATATTGCAAAGTTTATGGGAAAATATGGTAGAGTAGATTATTGAATAAGGGGATGTGACTTGGCTTATCGAAAAGAAAGGAGAAAAATTTCTTTCACTGTCCCTATTTCCTTATAAAGAGATGGTTTAGAAACTTTTAACATTTGAAAAAAAGATTGAATGCAAAAAAGAAAAATCTTTTAAAACTTAAAGAGAACAGATTGTATTAATAAACAAACTATTTAAATTTTTTTTAACATTACTACAATTATCTTTGCTTTAGAGTAGGAATAAATGTAGCTACTTTTATGAATTTTATACGAATTGTATAAAAGTCAAAGAAATAACGTATCTTTGCAAGAGAAAATTAATCTTTTGCAGTCATAAAAAATTGATCCATATTTCAGTTTGTCCATGAGCGTAAGACTTGTAGCTTTTTTTTCCATTTTAAGCCATATATATGTATGTTTAAGACCTTAGTTAAATCTCCATAACATGCTTCCATTGCGACAAATAGAAATTAAAAGCTACAAACCTAATAAAGCTCGATAAAAAGTTGGAATGCATAAAAATATGTATTAAAACCTTTTGAAAGATTTCGCAAATTTTCCACAATATATTCCTTTAAACTATTAATTAATAATTTCTTCTAACCGAATAATAATATTTTGTAAATATTAGGAGTTTTCGTAAAAATATATCAACATTTTTTCGCATTCTAGTAAATTTCTACTAAACTATTTAAATAAATAATAAAATGATTCTACGGTCCATTATCTTCCAATCGCAAACGAATAAAAATCTGTTTTTATACTGATTAACATAAAATAAGATTTCTAAACCAACCTGAGTAATAAAAATAATTTTTAATTTAGATTTGGTCATTAAACATCACACTTTCATCAGTTTTCCTTCGTCTTTCAAAATCAATATCTATCCTGGATTTAGTTTTAGTTTGAAATCGGTGTGGTAATTGCTTTAAAACAGCTTCAAACGCGGATTTTCTTTCATTAATTCGGATGTGAAATTATTTATCATAACAATGTGACATCAACTGAAATTTATTTCCTTTCGAAAGTTGTACGATTCAGTATGTATCGAACTTGGCTAATTATGAAAGAAATGCTTAAATTACATACCTTTTTGTCTCTAATGCAGTGGATTTTCAGTAAAAATAATATTAAACAATTGTTTATGATTCAAATTTACGTTCGTTAATTCAAATTTAAAACCGAAACTTCTAATTTATTTTTGCTATTTTCACTAGTTCAAAATATTTTCTTTGTTTCACAGAATTCTAAATCAACAATTTTTTATGGCCTCTCGAGCAACTTAATAGTGAATAGAACACCAATCAAATGGATTCTTCCAATGCAGTAAATCAAAAGTAATTAAATAATCAAAATAAAAAATTCTCATATTTTTAAAAACTTTTTATTTTATTACAGGGTGATTGTATTAATTATTTGAAGTTTATCTCAAATTATATATTTAAAGTTCGGCGTACTATTTGTTATTAAATTTTATGTTATTAAACAGATTAATTTTAATTTTTATCATGCCAGAACATGATGTTGTTTTGGAAGTGAGGTTTTTGGATTTAACAAAAATCCGTTAGCGAAAAATGTAAATTTTATTATCTGCACGGGTATCTCAAAAAATCAGTTTTTAATAATGCGTTACAAGCGCATTTACAAAAGTTCTGTTTAAAAAAAATAAGTTAATAACTACAGCCTATAAAACTGAAATCAAATAAATAGGAAATGTGACATTTTTTTAAACAATCAAATGCGAGACAAATTTTTTGGAGTCGTTTGCAATACTAAAGTGAATTAATCGATGAAACAATCAAAATGAATGAAAATACAATTTAACTTGCACGAGCGCGTGATGCTTGGCCGTTAAAGAAATGATGCTCTGACATGATACATTGAAATATGCTTAGCAGATTTCCACTTAACCTTTATTATTCTTGATTTTACTGTCTATCTCTTTTTATATAAAATTATTATTTTATTTTGAAAAAATTGTGTAATTTTTTATTATGTATTTCATATTATTACTATTATCATTATTATTTATTAGATATCGAAAATAAGTCTTTACCACTTTTCTATCTTAGACCAATGGAGTGGTTTCCAGAAACTTTCTGCCATAATCTCTAATAAAAGTGTTATCTTAGAGTGAGCCTTGCAAAAAAATTGGCACCCAGAGTGACGAAGCATTGATCTTTGACTTGAATTTAGTATTTTAATTTAGTCAATCCTTGGCGTGTAATTTGGCGATTAATCCCTATCATGAAATTAACAATAAATGAAAATAGAATTTCAGTTTTAGATGCAATTTTCTCAACCGATTAAAACAAAAATTTGACACAGAATTTTTGTTTTATTCGCAGAATCACATACCAAATTTGATATATTTAAGCCTTCATGTTTTTGAGTTATTTTTCAAAAGTACAGACTAACTAATGGTCAATTTCTTGTTGGATTTGAGTCAAACTTTCATAAGCATTCAGACTAAAGTTGTTGTTGTTTTTTATTGTACTTTTTTAAGCCTACTGAAAGCCCTGTGAGCGATTGAAACCGACAGAGCATCTCTCGTTTTCACGTAGTGCTAATTAGGGCTAAGAGTACAACTTAGCTACACATGCTTCACAACCTTTTTTATGGGGCAGACTTCATTCATTCATCTACCGATGGTAATTTAGACCTGAAACAGAGAACAATAATCTCTAACACAGTATCCACAGAGGCATTACTCTTGACATGGAGGACTTTGACCAAAACAAATTTAACAAGCGCCACACATCTTCGGCCGGCGAGGTTCGAACTCTCATTCTAAGGAATACAAGTCCAACGTTCTACCAACCAGGCTATCTTAGCCACAGACTAAAGATGTTAATTTTGTGAATCGAATTTTATCTATCTAGATCTCTTCATTTTATAGTTATTGTATTAGATTTAATTTGAACAGACAGGCAGGCAGGCTGTTAGATTTTCCCTGAGCAAGTTTAGCTCAAAATTTGATAAATATTTAAGAATTCGGTGTAAAGTCCGTACATCAAATTTTACACGCCAAGATCAAAGCGTTTTTGTTGTCACAAACAGGCAAACAGGCATTTTTCACACTCAGGGAGGTCTCAAAGGGGAAAATCGCCAAAATCCCGAGTGCGAATGTTTTGAAAATTAATATTTTCTATATAGTTCTCATAGAAGAAATTGAAAATTATAGTTTCGCTGTTGCAGTTATTTTAGATCCAATTTTACTTAGATTTCAAATTATGGAAATTAACAATTTTATTATAGCACCTCCAATTTCATATTAATGAAGTCCTGTTCTGTTGTATTCTATCATGTCTCCTTCTTTAGTTCTGGAACATAAACTTACTTTTACTTATATGCAACATAACGCACAATTGTTTGAATCATTTTGATAACATAACATAAACAGGTTGAAGTACACTTCAAGCTCCACATTTACTGCACTTACTCCACTAGTGCAAGTAACGGTCTTGTCTTTATCCTGATACGGCATGGACGATGTTTTTAAGTCTTCCATTATAAAAAGAAGGGGAAGAAAGGGAACGATATTTGAAGAAAAAAAAGAATCCGACACTGCTTACCATCACAATAGCGTGCCGGGGCTGTTCCCCCTGTTATCGCAGAAGCCCCAGCAAATACCGAAAATAGGATGTCATTGGAATCACCCTCCTGCATTCTGTAGATGCTGCCGCTCTTGTAATTTTAAATCCTGCAGCCTTAGACTGACATTCTGTCTTTTTTTTCTTAAGCTTTCAACTGTGGGATTGTGCTTTACATGCTTAGTGGAATGGAAGAGAAATTGAAGAAGCCTGCAATAAAGGACCTTAGGCTCGTTTTTATAACGCGTCTGCTGCGTTATTCAAGATGGAAGGATCCTTTCATTTTTGGAAAGAATGAAAACTCGGAAAAGGGATCTGCTATCATAAGACAATATATGGCGAAGTTTTCATCAACGCAAAGGGTTCCTGTAAAATAAATATTCATTGGTTTTCCACCGCATTCAAAAGCGTCGTTTCGACTCTTATATTTTCCATTTGAGGACAGTTTTTTACAGTACAGTCAATCCCTGGTGATAGAAAATTCAAGTAATCCAGTATCATTTTTAGCAGTAAATTGTTTGTATATTTTTGTATAGTTTCCTAACATCCTGGCTTCTATACACATAAAACATGTACGTGCGAGTGCACATACATGTGATTGATTCGGTTCTCTACAAGATAATAGAACATTTACACTTGGAGTTACAAATTAAGTGATTATATATATTGAAGATATGAAAGCAGAATTTGAAAAAAAGAAAATAATAATGATTAAAATGAAATCTGCTATGCGTATTTCAATGTGTCATGTCAGGGCATCATTTCTTGAACGGCTAAACATCACATGCTCGTGCAAATTAAATTATATTTTTATTCCTTTAAATCGTTTCATTGAATAAGTTGCTTTAGTATTGCAAACGATCGAAAAAAAAACTTTGTCTCGAATTTATTGTTTAAAAAATATCACATTTCCTTTTTATTTCACTTTACAAAATCACATGCTCAAAAAGACATTTTTCTAGGTTTTATTTGCTGTTGTCTCTAACTTATTTTAATGCAGTGGCAATGCGTTACTAAAAGTTGAAATTTTGAGATGCTTGTGTAAATAATAATTTTTTTTTACGGATTAAAATGTTTATTTTTTGTCTACGGATTTTTGTTTATTCCAAAAACCTCATTCCTAAAACAACATTATGTTCTGACATGATAATAATTAATTCTATCTAGAATTTTATTTCAAACTAACTGTCTTTGGAGATAAGCTTTTTTTGTCAACGTTATAGAGTTTTGGTTCTTACACAATTATTACAGAATATATATATATTTTATATATTTTGCATTGTATATTCATTTGAGAGAAAAGAAGACTTTAATGAGTTGGTTAATTAAAGTGCTACAAACTGCAATTAAAATGTGGGATAACTATGAAATAAAAACGAAAATGAAATTCCTATTTCAGAGTTAAAGTCCAAACAAAGCAATTTTGTGTCTTTATCTTAACAGTGGCAAAAACACGCAAATGAATGCTTGATAAATGAGTTTGAATTTTTTTATAACATTAAAGCAGTTACATATTACACAGAAATTACTATACTAATTGTTTTCTAAATTTAGATTATAATCCCAGTAGTTCCACAAGAACAATATCCAATTAAACCGAAAATATTTGAACACCTTTTCAAACTTTAAATGTTTTAGTCATAGTGAAATTTCGTGTACATACATTTCTAAGTAAGCGGATTGGAGGGTTAAACTCGATTTGAGCTAATAAGTAAAATGGGCTCATAAGAGGTGCGAATCTAATAATTTATATAAAAGAGAAATTATTTGAAATTATTATGGCTATAAAACAAGTGGCTGGAACGATTTTTTCAATATACTGAGATTTAAGTGATTAATATCCACTTATCAGTGACTATATCCCCAATCCAAGGAAAAAAAAACAATACATTTTACCCAATCAATACATCAGGATAAGTAAAAAGTTTATCTTATATTTTGAAAGTTTATCTTATATAGGATACTTTTGTAAGGATATATGCATCTGATAGAGTTTGAATTCTGCTTCAATACTGTATAGAGTCACAAACAAATTTAAATGCTGAGTATCTACTGAAAAAAAATTGCCAAGGCAATTCTTAAAGAATTAATAACAAATGCATATAACAGAATGTAGCTGAATAACTTTGTACCATTTTTCAACACTATGGATGTGAGTACTTTTAAAAAATAAATAACAGGTTACAAAGAAATAAAATGTGCAATAAATTAATTTTCATCTTCTTCTAAAATTTAAATTACTTTTTTCTTTTTAAAATTCTCTCTCACTCAATAGAGTATAAGCCTAAAATTTGTTTTTTGACGTCTTATAGTCTTTCTACAGAATGTACCCCATCCTAATATAAGAATAAACAAGGATTTATTTTTTTAAAAAGGAAGCCTGGCTTTCTTTATAATATCTGTATAGAATATTGAACAGTTTTAAAAAATAAGAAAAATAGGGAAAGAAATAAAAGCAATATTCAAACATAACTGAAAAATATTAGTCAATCTTCGTTAAATCAAGAAAGAAGAAGTAAAATATAAGCAATATAATAAAATAATTGGTTCCAAGTATAAAAAGAAATCTTCGTAAAAACATTGTATGTTTAAGAACCTAATTTTCATGCTCAAATATTTGCAATTCAGTAATTATAAAAAAATTGAATTATAAATAATATTTCTATTCTAAAATGTTTAAAATTGTTTCTACATTTCAAGTATGAAGTACCATATATATAACCCAATATTATGCAGTATTATACAACATTATACATTATTGCAAATAAGGTACAAACTCATTATTATGATAGTTAATAACTGTGTGTATTATCCAAAGAAAGTGCCAGAAAGAAAGCTCAAAGAATTTATATTCTAGGTAGAAAAGTGTGCAAGCCGATATTTCACGGCATTCTACAATATCTATGATACTGCAAATACTGTAGGATATTTTTATTTCTGAGAGTAAGAATAATAAAAAGAGAAAAAAATATTGGAAAAAAAACAAGCGTTTTTAAATATTTGCATTTTCCAAGATAAGTATAGATTTCATAATTTTTTCATAATTGAAACTATCTGAAATATCCGATATACCTTTTTGAGCCTAATCTTATTAATTTTCACACAATTAACAAACTTCATTCCAAAAACTGTCTCAGAACAAAAATCAAGCTGATTATCGATTAGAGTTCTCCCCTCTCCTTCAATAAAGAAACAAAATAGCTTCATTTTCGAAAACATTTTTTTCTTTTTTTTATCCCAACAATAGGGAAGAAAAAGAAAACAAACTACAAAAGAAGCATCCAAAATTCACTGTTTCAAAGCCTTAGTTAATAAAAGGAGAGAAGGGGGAAAAACTCTATTTTTTTTCCCTTAATAAGACAGAAAAAGTGCATAAACTCCATCTACCGACATCCGCTCAGTTTTCACTAAAAGAGCAAAACGTGATTTCGTGTGACGATGCCAATTTTAACATTTATGCCTCCGGTTTGTTAGGAACATACTTTGTCAGATCCCTTAGCCTTCGGGGACAATAGAAAGCAAACGTTTTAACGAGCTCTTCCACCCACTTCGCCCCTCCCCCTCCCTCCCTTTTAGAACACCTTTGTTTAGTTCTTTTTTCACTTCCATCCTAGCAATTATCGTTGTGAAGGCGAAGAAAATAGTTTTTATTTTGAATTTACATTTTTTTCTCTGTATTGTAACTCCTCCTTTCAAGTTTTAAAATTTTCTTTTCCGCTGAATTTTGCATGGGGTGTATCGTTTCTTTTGTTTCTAGAATTTGTATTTTCTATTTCTGATGCGGATTTTTGTTTCACCCGTCAGATTTCGAATAGAATTTTAGAGTCGAGATGAAAAGCATTTGCATAAAAATGATTGTTGTAGAAGAAGAACGTGATATACCTCATCGCCATTTCCCTTTTAGAAAAAAAAATCACTTCGGTTTCAAGAAATATTGAAAAATATTCTAATAAATCAGTCGAAATATTAAAAATTTAGAATAAAAGAAAGATTTCGAATGTACATCCTTGCACTGAATATGTGCATTATTTCACTTGTTCTTGGAATTTTTTTATTTATTAATTAAAATTTTGTTAATTTTTAGATCAAGTTTCATTTATTACTCTAAAATTTGTATACAAATTCATGATTACAATATTCATAAAAAGTATATGGAGTTAAAAAACAGTTAAAACGTATGTTGCTCTTGAGAAACTGTGTCAAATAACGAGTTAAAAACTATCAACTCATTTCCAAAATCTAATTTAAAAGAGATTTTAACTTCTAGTTTGAAATAGGATTCTATTATGCTAGTATTTTTTTATATAGCAACTATAATCTGTACACACATTAAAATGCTTAATTTCTACACTTTTTTTTCTAAATTTAATTACTAAAGCAATGATATTGTAGAAGAAATTATAATTTAAATCTTCTTAAAATATAGTTGAACTTAGGAAAAGTAAATTGGCGCCAATGTCAAATTATTGTTCCAATTTTAAAATGGTATAAAAATTGTTTTCTGCAATCATGTACCTTAAAAATACCGGAGAAAAATTTTAATTTTTAAAAATTAATTTTCAATCAGAAATTAATAAAAACTATGAATTAAATTTAAATGCAAGTAAAATTAAATTACAAATTAAATTTAATTACAAGAAATTTTTAATTACAACTTTAAAAAATTTTCATCTTAATTTTTAAAAACTCCTTAATGAGTGTTTTTTTATCTACGATGTAACCATGTACTAAATTTAGTAACTCTTAAGTCTATCTGTCTACCAGTAAAGTGTCATTAATGTATCATCTTATATACCGAACCACGCGATTAATAGATAATATGTCAATGAATATTACTCTAGCAATGAAAATATCTTATTCAAAGAAGCATAAGATATTTAGCGTGTTTCAGTCATTTTGGAGTGCGAGTATTTCTTCTTTTTGGCAATTTCTTTTCTCACAAATAATTTTCCTTACATTACAACTTAAAAAGATTAAACTAAAGTCTTAAAGTCTTAGTCAGGAATCAACCAAATATTAATTATAAAATAAAATTTCATGCTCATCCATCAAACTAAACATTCTAAGGCACATTTTCAATAAATTTTGATAAAAACAAACCGATGAGTTTCCTAAATATTTGGTTGAAATTAATATAATTGTATCAATGAAAACATTTAGAAAAATAGATTTGTTTTTATTCCTAATAGATGCAAATTTTTCGGTAAATTTTAAATTAATAGAATGATTAATATAATAAATTGAATACATTTTAATGTGTTTTCAATTATGTCAGATTGTATTCTCCCAAATTTTAATTCTTTTTTACTCTACATTTATAAGCCTGTCTGTAAAATTTTCTCCGTATTTCATTTCAGTAACATAATTTCATTAGTCTGTTTAGCTTAAGCTTTAATTAGAATATGATTTCTCAGATTTATGTTTATCCTCAGATTACTTCTCTTAATTTAGTATTTCAAAAATTTAACAGCTAGGTAATATTGTACGGGTTAACATTTAAATTGAAATATCAAGTAACCATTAACATCGAAGTATTTAATTTTCAATATTTAAATGAATATTTTAGTTAAAGTACAATTATTTTCAAAGCTAAATAACATTTGAATCTGCTTAAATAACCGTAATGCCATCTGTGCTCTTTTTTTATGACAGGAAATGATAACAAATATCTAAAAAAATGTTGCATATAGTTAGGAGTTTTAAAAAATAAACCTGATTTTAACATTTTATAAATTATTATAAATAGGAATATTATGTTTTATAATAATCAATAAAGTAATTATTATATCACATGTATTATATAAATTAAACTGGGCATTTTATATTAATTATCATTACAATTACATGGAAAATAAAAGAACAAGAGTTTACAAAATTCAAATGATAGATTTATTTGGATTTCAATATTTCCTCGATAAATTTTCATCCTATAAAGAAAGATGTATTCTAAAACTAGAATTTTTTTAAAAATATATCATGTATATTTTACCATGTTTTAATTTGCGCTATGTTAATTTTAGCAATAGTATTAAATCCTGCAGTACATTATCCATATCTTAACAAACGACATTGATTTTAAATTTTATTTTTCATTTTTAACTCTTTACTACATGAATTAAATAAAGTGTTGAAAAAATGGTTTCAGATGGAAATAGCTTTATTTAATTATCAATAAGACACAAAAAAATAATGAAAACGTTTTATATTACGAATCATAAATGGGCTAGTATGTGCTGATACAAAAATCATTACAGTTGAAAAGCGAAAAAAATTATTATCCGTTGAGAAAGATGAGTATATCGACTTTCTTGAAAATATTATTTTTGTCGAAAAGTATTAACGTTTTATTCTGTTATCGTTTTTTGAATATGAAATACCTCGCACTTCAATTCTGCTTTTTCACCCACTCGCACAAAAGCGTGCTCATTCCAAAATGCCATAAAATCAGGCAATTTTTTACATTTTATTATTGCTAAATATATATTTGATGGATTAAATTAGTTTAAATTATTACATAATATTTAATTTTGAAATAAAATTGACTAAAAACTACAATACCATATTTGGGCTCAAATGCGCTAAAAGGTTAAAAACCGTTTCCCTTTTTGGTTGCTCTATAGGTATTCAAAGTATCCGCATGCATTCAGAGACTATTTTGAAAAATATTTAAAAAAAAACATTTTAATAACATGTATTGTCATTATTGCATCATAACATTAATTTAAAAAAAACTCAGTGAATTATCACAGATTTTATAAAATTTAAATGTTATAGTCAAATTTGATAGAATTTTACAAAACCTTCTGATTCATTAAAACAAAAGGAAAAGGTGCCAGCAAATAATGTTGAGATATTTGAAATATATTTCTGTTCAGGAATTACTAGAATCCAATAAAAATGCTAAAAAAAATGTTTTAAATAAATTTTTGAAATGAAAGGTACAGAATTTTCTTGATATTTTCACAACCGTCAACACAACAATGGAATATAAAATTCAAATTGTCGATATCCTGGCATAGAGGTAAAGCATCTTTTCCGCGATTTGGGCATCCTGGGTTCGAGTCTCGATTCTGCCATGTTTGTTCTTCAGTTCTATCTGGGAGATGTGTGAATGTCCCTTTCCCCTGTAAAAAGTTGCTGTGCAAGCAAATGCGATGCTTGGATAGCTAAGGCGTACCCTTATCCCTAGTTGGCGATATTTAAAACATCCTTCATTAAAATTAATGACTGCATCAGTGAACTTGCCCATGGCAAGTGCCATTAGAAACAACAACAACAACGAAATTTAAAATTGTGATGCAATTGCATTTATTCTAATACACTCCCCAAAAAATGATACGTAAAATCTACTTTTCAAGTTTAGATATTTTTGTACAGAAAGAATTAAAAACATACTTTACAGATTTGGGATTTTTAAGAAATTATCGTTTTTTAGAAAAATGCATTTAAAGTACAAAGATATATTTTTATATATAAAGTTATTAAACAATTCCTTTAAATTTCCTCATATTTGGTTATTATATTCTTCATTCACAGCCGTTTGATTTCACTCTTTTTAGATCATTTATTATTTTTAAAGCAATTTTATGTGATTATATGTATCAGTAAAGAGATACTACGAGTCCTTAACTTCCTCCAAATGGAGAACAATAGATCCAAGTAGTTGACAGCATTTTTTTTCAGTAGTTTAAAATCTACTAAAAAAAACTGTTATATAGTGTAGCAGCAATTTTATATCCGATGTCTGAATTTTGAGATTTTAAAAACATTTTTTTTTCAAAATGTTTTTTTAAATGAACTCTTTAAATCTTTCATTTTAATTCCGCATTTCAATTTGAATGTAAACAACAACTTAAAAAAAACAAGATAAAATCTGCGATTACAAATTTCAAGTTATAGTGTTATTATCAAGTTATCATGTTATCAAACCATTATTATTTTTAAGTCATTATTTGTCTTAATTCATTTAAGTCATTAACCAGTTTAAACCGGTTTGAAATAATCACGAGATTTCTTTATCGGTCTCTCTCTCTCTACGATATTATATATATATATATATATAATCAAACTTTTAAAAATGCATCTGATTTCAAAAATGCGGTAAAAGCAGGTAAAAATACTTTTTGCCCGTAAATTTCAGAGACATCAAGACCTCCTAATCGAAACATCGTGTTCGCACATGATAATATATATAACTAGATATATTCGTTAGGAATTTTGTTTTGGAAACTTTTTAGATTAGTCTAGATATTTTTACTTTTGACAGTGCCTTTTGTCCAATCATTGGTTCAGATTTATATGAGCAAACACATGAAAAAAGTTGTCTATTCGGTTTTCCTTTGAATTTATATCAGCGTTATTTGTGTTGTTTATTTTGACTAATCCGCAATAGTTTCAAATTTTTTCAACGAAGTTGTCTGTTAAAATTTTAATATTCAACCGTTCATTCTATCCGTTTAAATTTTAATATTCTGTTTTGTCTTTTGTTAACTGAACTGGAATTTATTTGAGAAACACAATAGATACTGGAAAACCTGCAGCTACCAAAAAATATTACAAATATCTGCATTAAAAATGTTAAATCTTCTAATATTAAATGTGAGAAAGACATAAAAAGATAAACATAAACAATCGTCCAATAAGTATTTACTCTGTTTAAATATTGCGATTTACACTACGTTAATAACTGTTCGAATTTAACATACAAAAATGAAGAATACGGTATTTTTAAATATTATTGGGTTGTTCGAAAAGTCATTTCGTTTTTTTTGGTGAAAAGGAAAGACGATCCTCGTATAATGAATAATTATTTTATTAAATTATATATCGCCCATTCTGATCCAAAACCTTTTGCCATCTTTCTGGTAGAGGCATGATTCCACGCTCATAAATTTTTTGGTATTTGCTGGCAAAAAACTAATCCAAGGTGATTTTTGACGTCTTCATTTGAGACTAAGGTTTTACCGTCCAAAAAATTTTGCATTGACCGGAACAAATAATAATCTGAAGGAACCAGATCTGGATAATATGGTGGAGTGGATCATTTTTGTGACATTTGAGGAGCGAATCACAGACTTCAATGCGACAACACAAATTTCTCTCCGTGAGGACATTGAGAACTCAAATATCGAGCTTAGAGGTTAAACCCAGGCCTTTCAGGTGGTCATAAACAGTTGAATTCAATAAATTTAAACTCTCACCGATCTCACGTGTTGTTGTTCGCCGGTTTGCATCAACTATTACCTTTATCGTGTCTTTATCAGCTTCAACCGGCCATCCGGAACGTGGTGCATCTTCGACATCAAAATTGCCGGATCGAAATTTTGTAAACCAGTTCTGACACTGTCGTATTGTCAACGCATCTTCTCCATACACATCGGTTAATTTCTTTCTGGCTTGAACAGCATTTTTACCTTTCCTACAGGAAAAAAGTGAAATATGACGAAATTGCTGCTTATTGCTTTCCCTATTTAAAAGGCCATCTACCAAAAACTACTGCGCAAAATCAATTGAACGTTTTCACAGACAAGTATTGCTACATCACCTCTCAAAACATACAATGATTATACGTCTTAAGTGTGAAGTTGGAATAAAAAAATACAATTAAATCCTTTGTCGAGAAAAAACGAAATTACTTTTCGAACGACCCAATATTTTAAAGAGTAGTTCTATATTCTTTTTGAATTACTCAAATTAAAAGCTGTTGCAGAGACACGGAGTCAATAACTGCTTAAAGAAGAACAAGAACTTTGAAAAGGAATAACTTCTTTGACACATGTGTTTATATTTAGAACTATGTTAACAAACGACTAAAATAATAACTTGAAAGTGGTACTTTGGAGAGGATTGCATTCAAGATAAAAATACCCAGAGATAATCAGAGATAATTAAAAACTCTGAGTCATATTGTTTACCATCACCAATTACGAGTTAATTTTAAAAAGGAAGATGCAGAAAACTTTAAAAAAATAATTAGAAACATAAAATTGGTTACGGTTAGCCAGGGGTTCTCAAACTTTTATACATTGTGACCCCCTTTTTAGGCTAAATATTTTGGCTACCCCCCAAAGTTTTAACTCTGTCTAAAGTTTAGACAGAGATTTCGAAAATTTTACACGCACTCAAGAGTTTGTAGTCTATGTGCCGGGTATTGGCGCCACATCCCTTGGCACTTCACATCTCTTTCTTACTAGTATCATCTCATCTAGGAACTTTGATTGGACAGTTTACAGATTACATACCAGTTAAAGGTATGAGTGGGGTTGTGTGGATAGTCAATCCGCTCAGTGAGCGAGCCGTAACAAAAGCTGAGCTAAGTGCCCGTCATCATGATCAACTGATAGAGATTTCAAGTGATCAGTCATCTAGTAATTTTTAGCAAAGTTTATATGGACAAATTTTGGATACGTATTAAAAAGTAATACCCAGAACTGTCCACAACAACATTTAAAATTTGATACCATTTTCTATATTACAACTGTGAACAAGGATTCTCCATAATGATAAATTTAAAAACAAAATCAAGAAATCGTTTGACACTGGAAAATGACATTGTTTTGTGTGTTACAAAGCTCATTCCAGACATTAAAAAATTTGTTTATTCCAAACAAGTTCATGTATCCCATTAAGTAATTGAACACAAAAACCAACTTCTATGTGTATTAAAAACTTTATGCGTACTCTTTTTTTTAAATGAAAACTACAGCAATAAATTAATTTCTTAAAAGTTTAGTTTTCCACAACTCGCGACCCCCCCTGGGCACATCCCGCAACCACCCTAGGAGTCGCGAGCCACCTTTTGAGAAACCCTGCTGTAAGTAAATTTTAGGCGTATTCATTTGTAGGCTTGAAAATACTGAAAAATTATGACCAATAATATCGTTTTAAGATCTCGACGCTTACATGAAAGGAATTGGATTTTTTCTAGCTGACGAAGAAATAAAATAAAAGCAGTTTTGGAGATTTCAAAGTATGGCCTTTTAAATAAAGCGATTTAAAAAAAAAATCTAAAATTTGGACGGAAATCGGTTTTCAAACTGAAGCGAACATTTTTACTGAGTAAAATATGCTTCCCGTGAACATATGCTATGTTTATCAAGAGAGTACAACCACAATGAAATAAAAAAAAGCACACGATCTGGGATCAACACACTCTGCGCAACAGTTCGACACGTGTCACAGTTTACCATTTAAGAAACATTAATAATACTGTGGAGAGACACAAGTCTATTGTGTTCCCACACGACGGGGAAACCCATCGATTATACAAACGTGTGTTCCGGCCATTTTCCCCATTTGTTGCTTTTGAATGAAGGGGGGGAGGGGGAGGATTGGAAGATATAGAGTACAATGTCGGATTAAAATCTCTTTCCCGTCCGATTCCATACTGTCATCTGGAGGGGATTTCCACTGAAAAGGGAGGTCCTTCTCACTTTTCGGGCTGAATGCCTTGAATTTGAGTTGCCGAAAAGCCTATTTGATAACTGCAGGAGGAATGGTTGGTGAGGAGGAAAGCTACTTAGAAGAACGAGATGGTAGGGAGAGCGTATGCTGCCAAGGGGTGGCATTTTGGGCATCGTGGGAGGGAAGGTGGAGGGATAATGTGGACGCCACGACATAATCCCTTGCAAATCAGTTTTGGATTTTGAGCGGTAGTAATGCGTTTCCAATTTTGGGATAGTCTAAGTTTCCATGACAACTCGGAAATTTGTTCAATAGAAGTGTCAACAACCGAGTCATTTTTGATAATCTTCAATCCCTTTCTGCTTAATAACAATGGGATTAAAATTTCGACTTCACATAGATAGGAACAAAATTGAAGAAAACTCATTCTGAATATTCTGGGGAGAAAAAAGTAAAGCAAGTTATCTTTAATATCAGATTTTTTTATCGTGGTTAAATTAAGTGAAATTTGGATCTGGTTCAATCCAATTTATAAAAATATTTAAAAATAATCATTATAAATATATAATAAAAAATATTTCTTGAAACTGAAATGATTTTTTCAACTCCTACTATTAGCTCACACTCTCCCTATATATTTCGTTTAAATTTTCAATATAATACTTTTTATTCATCCAATCAAGTTCAAGTAAATTTTTAAAGTTTGTAGTAGATAACATTTGATGTTAATACAATTTTTTTTCAAATAATAATTCATTAATTTTTTATTAATTAATTAAAAACTAATTACTCGCCTTTATTGTAGTTCTTTATAGTATTTGCAATCGTTATGTCGGGGTAGCCTGGTTATTAGAGCGTTGGATTCACACCCATTGCTCAGCGAGTTCGAATCTGGTCACGAAGTTCTTCATGTCGAGAGTAATACCACTGGGGGTCTGTCAGAGATGATCGTTATTCGGGTGCTCAGGGTTCCTACCCTGAGAAGTTACTGCATCCCTCCTTCCGTTATAAAGCGGAATACGAGAACAGCATTTGTTCCCGGTTAAATCTAATTAAAAAAAACTTTTTATTTTGCTAGTAAATTCCTTTTACATTTCTTTCTCCATGCATAGAAGTTTCAAATCACTAGTGTTAGATGAAACACACACACACACACACACACACACACACACACACACACACACACA
>JAOUZG010019144.1:2528033-2549562 GCA_026289955.1 Argiope argentata
GTGTGTGTGTGTGTGTGTGTGTGTGTGTGTGTGTGTGTGTGTGTGTGCGTGCGTGCGTGTGCGTGTGCGTGTGCGTGTGCGTGTGCGTGCGTGTGTGTGACGAGTATACATGGCAAGGAAAAAGTACAACAGTTTGCATTACAACGAATGTATTCGTCAGAAGTAAGAAATAGTGAGGATTTTCAGTTTGAATTACTATTTTAGTTAAAACTCAAACATATTCGTAAATTTCATAATTTTTAGAATACTTTGATGCCAAGTCAAAATCAAGATATATTTTAAAAAAACTCGCTTATAATCTATGAATAATGTATGTTAGTTTGAGTAACTAAACTAAAGTGATTATTGAAACAAAAAATAATAAAATTCAATTTCAGTACAGCATAATTTCATACTATGTACACTCTGTGTTTGACGAGTAAACTCGTCATCGCCAAATTTTTGCAACACAATTTGGATGCTCATTATCGAAAGAGGCTGAGACTGTTAATTATTTAAAGACATAAAATCATGATTAATAGATTGATGACGATGGTTTTAATCTGTAGGTTGTTGTTGTTACTTATGGCACTTACCACGGGCAAGACACACTGATACATCAGCAGAATTTAAGCCGAAAAATATGCGTATTTTGTTTCACGAAGCGCCAACTGGTGCCAAGAGTACGAATTTATATACTCACTCATCACTTTCGCTTGCACAGCCCCTTTTAACAGGGGAGGCACAATCACACATCTCACAGATAGAACACAGAAGAACAACCATGTTCTAACCGGACTCGAATTCGGGACTCTCAGAACACAAGGAAGACAGGCTGCCTTTGTGCCAGAAAGCCGGCTATAATCTATATTGTCAAGTTAAATGAAACACGAACCATTTGCTGGCTAACCTTTGCCAGGTATATAGCCAAATCATTTTAAAATGATAGGTAACAATCTAGACTAAAAATTTACAATAAAAATGGCATTTTATAGAAAACATTTAAAGGTTTTTGTAGGTAACAATCTAGACTAAAAATTTACAATAAAAATGGCATTTTATAGAAAACATTTAAAGGTTTTTGTATTGTAAATTCGAAATCCATTTGAATAATAAAAGTCAAAATTGTCAATAACTTTAAATAGCATTAAATCCAAGTAAACCATTAAGACCTGTGTTTATTAAAAAGATAAAATGTTGCTAGGGAGATTTTCTTTTACTAAATCAGTCATGGACAATCGCAATAATTTCAAAACATGATTGCATTTATAATTAAAATTTAGGCATCTATTAAAATATGTAAAACCATTAAAACAACATGGCACATTGAATCATATGGACTGTTATTAATAAGATAACAGAAAAATTTGTGAGAATGCAAAGTAATAAGATTGACAATAAATGCATTCTACCAGTAGAATTATTTTAAAATACTGAAATTTGGTTTAAAAAATAAAAGAAGGTAATGGAATCATTAAATAATCATTTTAAATAAATGTGTATCACGCTTTAATTAATCACAAAATTTATCAAAGCGCGAAGAAAGTGATAAAAAGTTTCATGAAGTAAAAATTATGTAATTAAAAGAAAAGTTTTAATCAAAGGTAAAAACCACAAGGCAAGTTCTAAACAGCCTTATCTGATATCACATAAATAGAAAAAAAAACCTAAAAATATTTGAGAATAACTCAGAAAACATAGATTGATCAAACTACAAGCATAAAAGTATACAGACTTCACCAAAATATAAATATTTTCTTTAAAGAAAGAAAACATAACATACAATGGTCTAACTCTAAACATAAAAATATACATTTTTCATCAACACATGAACATTTATTATAGCTTTTTACCGCATATGGTATTGCAGTTTTGATTCAATTTTATTTCAAAATTAAGTATTATAAAATAATTCAAACTATTTTAATCCATATAATATATATTTAGAAATAGCAAAACACACACAAAAAAATTTTTATGATATTAGAACATTTCGAAATAACCTCACTTTTGTTCAAGTGGGTGAAAGAGAAGAATTGAAGTGCGATTGATTCATTTTCAAAAAAACGATAACAAAGTAAAATGTAAGTACTTTTTGACAAAAAAATATTTCCATGGAGTCGATATACTCATCTTTCTCGACGGATAATCATTTTTCGGCTTTTCAACTGTAAGTGTTTTTGTCTCAGTGCATACGAGTCCATATATGGTTCCGTAAAAAAAACCAAAATATAAAACTTTTTCATTATTTTTCTTTTAATATGTTTTACTGATAATTAAATAAAGCTATTTCCACAGTGAAGCATTTTTAACGCTTTATTAATTCACGCAGTACAGGATTAAAGAAAGAAAACTCCTTATTGTGTGGTAAAACTAAACTTATAGATTTAATATAAACAACAGATAGAGAAGAGATATTTACTATATTAATACGACATATCAAAGATAAATATAATCTTTTTACCAATGCACTTAATTTCCTAAATATTTTAAATGCCCAAGTATATTATCCTCCATGTTGCGTCGTACTTACATTCTCCGAATTCCTTCTATAATCTGCGCACTAAATTCGAGACTTCTAAAACAATGTTGCAAAATAATTACATTACTTATTTCAGAAATTTCCGCATGTATATCATAAATAGTGCTATATGTCTCAAACAACGTGAACCGTGTAGTTTATAAGTGGAATCGTGAATGCATTTGAATTCGCGTTTCACATAATGTTAAACTAAGACAACATTTTAAAATTTTAAATACTATTTCGAATGGGCCTTTGCTGACATTCTGGCACAGAGGTAATGCGTCTTCCCCGTGATATGGGGGTCCTGAGTTCGAGTCTCGTTCACGCATGGTTATTCTTAATCTATTTTATCTGTGATGTATTTGATTGTGCCCCCCCTGTAAAAAGGGGCTGTGCAAGCGAATGTAATGCTTGAGTAGCTGTTCGGGATGTTACGTCTGTAATGTGTTTTCTACTTCTGTAAGCCCCATGTGATATTTAGTGGTGCACAAGGATTTCTAAATGTTTAATAAACAAGCAGTATATATATAAAAAAATTTAATCAATTCCTGCTTAGCTTATTAGGAAAAACTTTATGTATTAGCTTCTGAGGGTATGGATTCCTGAACACCCGAGGACAGAAATCGGACTTCTAGTTCACACACGTCACAAACAATTTCTTACGGGGTGGAATTCATTCCTGCGTTTCATTTATCCACTGTTAGTAAATTATATCTAGAGCAGAGAACGATTACCTCTGACCCAGTACCCAGTGGTATTATTACACTCCACAGGGAGAACTTTGTGACCGTGACAGATTTAACGCCCACCACACACGGAGAGTCTTCGTCTATCAGATTCAAGCTCTCAGCCAACCACCCTACCAACTAGGCTACCCCAGCATAACAAATTCAATTATTATAAATAATTGATCAAAAAATTATAATAGCGGTGAATTTTCAACACCAATAGAGGGCTCACAGCCAGTTGTGGCAATGCAAAATGTATCAATTTTCTACACTACTTGGGGTAACACAATACAGATTAGAATAACTATATTATTTTACTTCCGAAGGTTTTTAAAATGAATCAGAAAAATCAATTAATGAACAATGTTTAGTTTTAAATGCATCAAACATTATGAAAATAAACAGAATCGTTTAAAATAAAAGGCCAAAAACATGTTAAACCTAACCTCATTAGTGTGAGGGAAAAAAGAAAATGGAATAGTTTCTAATTTGGAGGTAGAAAAATGAAGATTTTGGCAGGAAAGTTATTTTTTAATTAATAAATAAAAAATTAACAAATCAATATTTGAGAAAACTGTATTAACATCAAATGTCCTCGGCTTTAATAAATAAATTTTCTTGAACTTGATTGGACGAGTAAAAAGTATTTTATTAATCATTGAAAATTTGAACAAGAGGTATATTTATATAGAAAAAGTGTGAAGTAAAAGGGGAAATTAAAAAAAGCGTGCTTTGTTTCTTGATACCTCAATTGTTTGTCAGCCTTTATACTTCAAAATCATACATTGCACGTTGCGTGCAATAGACATTTGTTGCAACATGTAAATTTGTTAAATGCAGGCCTTTGTTGAGAATATACCATACTACATTTTATTAAAATAATTCTATTAAAATAACAAACAATTGCTTTAATTTCAGAAAACAATATTCCGATTCCATCAGCTAAAGTGTACATGCATTTCAAACCAAATTTGTACTTTCTAATTCAAATAAATTTATGTATTGTACTATTCATATCTTTAAAGGAATAATACAAATAAAAACCAGCATACATTGTGCCGCTTTCTTCGATTTTAATTCCACCCACATCCCTTATTCTTAATATTGAGAAAAGTTTTCCGGCAAAAGTTCAATATTTTCTTTTTTTAAAAAAAGATCTAGAAACAAAAATTCAAAATCAATTCAAAATGAATTCAAAAATTCTGAATAATTGAACCGTCCTCAGGAACGGTTCAATTATTTGATCCAGCACTCGCCTCTCTAATCACTTGAACGAAAAATGAATCCCTAACAAAAGAAGCCAAAATATCATAAATGATTGGAATTTCTCGCCAAATAAAACTTCCACGATCCCCATTTAAAACAAAAACCTCGGATTCTAATCACAGAGGAGGCATTTAAATAAATCTCTACAATTTAATTGAAAGCACGCACCTCAGAAGAGTGCTTTGTGGGGCTATTATCCTTAAATGCAATCTAACACTCATTTTCCAAGGAGAGCGAATTCATTAAAATAAAGGCTCCGTGACCGAAATAATGCCCTCAAGACGCCATTCAGAAAGGATCTAGGAAGGCGCTTGGAGATATTTTTGCTGACACTGGAATGACCACGGTAGTTTTCAGAAAATTAAAAAGTATTTATTTAAATACGCATAGAAAATAAATGTTTTTATAAGTATCATAATGAAATATAGTAAGGTAAAATAATGCAGTAAAATTTATTCAGTTTTAAAAGTAATCAATATAGAAGAAAAAAAATGTTTTGATAAGTATCATGTTGAAATATTGTAGCAATATCTATTTGAATTTAAAAGTAATCAATATTTCAGGAAAAAAATATTTTTATAAGTATCCTGTTGAAATAATGCAGTAAAATCTATTTGGATTTAAAAGTAGTCAGTATTGCAGAAAAAATATTTTGATAAGTATCGTAATGAGATATTGCAGTAAAAATGATTCAACCTAAAAATAGTCAATATTAAAAAAAATGATAATTATTATAATGGAATATTATAATAAGATTTATTCAGATTTAAACGTAGTAATGTGCAAAAAATTGCCTTTATAAGTATCATAATGAGATATTATAATAAAATTTGTTCAACTTTAAAAATAGTCAATATGTAAAAAAATGCCTTGATAACTACCATAATGAAATATTATAATAAAATGCATTCAACTTTAAAAATAGTAAATATTGCTCATAAACTGTTTGATAATTAACATAGAGATATTGCAATAAAATTTAACAACATTCAATATTGCAGAAAAAATGCTTTGATAAGCATCATAATGAGATATTGTAATAAAATGTTTTCAACTTTAATAATAGACAATAGGGAGAGAAAAATGTTTTGATAAGTATCATAATGAGATATCGCAATAAAGTTTAAAAATAGTCAATATTGCAGAAAAATTGCCTTGATAAGCATGATAATGAAATATTGTTACAAAATCCATTCAACTTTAAAAATAGTCAATATGGCAAAAAAATGTTTCGATTTCACAATGAGATATTGCTATAAAGTTTATTCAGCTTTAAAAGTAATCAGTATTGCAGAAAAATTGTTTTGATAAAAATTATAATGAGATATTGTAGAAAAAAATATTCATATCAGCTTTAAAAGTAGTCAGTGATGCAGAAAAATTGTTTTGGTAAGTATCATAATGAGATATTGAAGTAACATGTATTAGACTTTAAAAATAGTAATATTTTAGAAAAAAAATTGATAAGTATCGTAATAAAACATTGCAGTAAACCTTATTCAGCTTTAAAAATAACCAATATTCTTGAAAAGGTCTAATGATTATCTTATTTATTTTAATTATTTTATTAAGTTATAAAGATAATCAGTTTTTAAAGAAAGCAAGAAATAATTTTTATTGAATCACATTATTTACTGTAGATTTGGACAAAAAAAATCTTTTCATTATTACAAAAGATTTTGTGAAAGAAAAAAGAATTAAAATCAGCAAAGTAAGAGTGCAATGGTCGTATCCTTAAATTTTTATCTCAATCATTAGAGCTAAATATGCATAAATAGTTTTCAAATGCTTATAAATAAGAACTTCAAATGCTTATAAACTGAATAGCAATAAAAATTTGAATTTTCCTTCCAATTCGTTTTCACCCTAGTTGGATGCCTTAAACACTTTTAGAGTATTAAAAACTTATCTTGACTTTACTTTATAAAACCGTATTTTCTGAAATCTGATCAAAGTAAAATATATTTACTGATTTCCTTCCAATATGCTTATGATAAACGAAAAATTAAGTTTTTTTAAATATGATTTTTTTTTATTTTGCATGTATTTATATATATTTTTTAATATTTTGAGATTCATGATAAAAGTTTAAAAAAATGTAAATCATTCACGACAAAAGTAATTTTAGAAATAATTATTCTGCGAATTTTTAAGCATTTTCAAAAATTTCTTAAGGAGATTCAGAGTATTGCAAATTCTAAATTAATTCAGAAAAGACAAAATCTTTCCTTTAGGTATTCGTAACTTTACAAGCTAGCTTCATACACAATTTGCTTGGAAAATTAACTTCTTAGTTAATATGCAACTTAATTCTGATGGGCTTGTGAAGTTAATCAAGACAAAAATTATACTAAGACTATGTGAATTTAGATAATTAAGGTATAATAGATTAAAAGTATTTTATTCAAAGCCCCATATAAGCAATTTTAAGCTATAAAGGGGTTTACATTCAGTAACTTAACTAATGGTAAATGTAGTTGCTAATTGAATGTATTTAATTCAAGAAATGAGTAAAGCAATTATTGTAAAGTGAATGAGCAAACTGTAGTATAAGGTTTTAAGAAATGATAAACTCTTGAGAGTGGGAAGTAAGAATTAAATGCTAAAGGGTTAAAGGGTTCTGTATTGAGACTATGCATGCTAATTTAATGAATGAGTTTAATTAAAAAATTTTAAGTCTTATTGATAATAGAATTTAATATTCTGACAAAATTAAATTTTAATATTTTAAATGTTTAATAATTAAATAATTTAAATAATTTAACAATTCAAATAATAATAATAATTCAATAATCAACAATTTTATAATTTAATTTTTATGTTTTAATAATTTAAATGTTTTTAATAATTTTGAATAATTATGTTCCGACAAAATCATAAATGTTTGATATTTTCGAATAATTTTGAGCAAAACTAAAATAATTCATTTTAATTTGCGTATTTCAAATTACATTTTTTATTACTATGACAAAATTGTTTTTAAGTAAGTATTATCATCTCCATATACATTGGGAATTTCATTATTACTTTTATATAATAGAGAATTATAATTCGTTTATAGTAAAATTAGAAAAATGAGTAAATTTCAACACGTTTTTATTAACTTTGCTTTTTGTTCTATCTGTTCCAAGAAAATTTGCCAATTGATTTTATATTAATTTACCGATGAGCTAGAGACTTGAAACAAAGCTGATAACTGCTTAAAAATTCGCTATTAACTTGTTCCTTTTTTGTCTCTGTTTGTTTGTCTTTTCTATGGAAATCCTAAAGTCTATTTAAATCTTCCTCCGCCGGCAGATAGCGTCATACAAAATCAGCTCATCAGGGATTAAATTTAAAATCGATTAAAAAATTTCTAATCACAAATCTAAAAAGCAGAAAATAAATGCTTGGATAAAATGTTAATTTTCTATGATTTTGATATAGACTAAAAAGAATTTTAAAAAATTTCTACCTATATACAGATTTCAAATCCTATTAAATGATCTCGAAAATTTGTTATTGTGAATTTTTATTATTCATAATCATAAATTTCCGGTCAATCTTCAGGAGACTGAGAGAAATTTTATTTCTTTAATATTTTTAAAATCGAAAATATATCAAAAAATCATTTAAATAATTACTTTAAATTACCAAAAAACTTTTTCCTTTTCTGATTGCAAAGTTTGTACATTCATTATACTTCCTCATCATGATTATCTTAAACTTTCGCTATGGATTATAGATAAAGTGTAAAATTAAGTTGTCTGTGCACACAAACTTGTTGTTGTACATTTGTAGTTAACAACAAATTAATAAACTTGTTGTTAACTCAATATTTATTCCATTTTTCTGTAGATACTATTTATAAATTCATTGGTATATCATTTGTTCTATTATTATTATTACTGCGAATGTGATGACTCATGTGATGATGTCAAAAGAATGTTAAAATTCCCTTCTGTGGTTCTATATAATTCTTGAAATAAAAAGAACTGACCCCATCGAAGAGAGAAAAAGATAAAAGAACAACAACAAAAAACAGATATTGTAAAACAAGCATAGTAATTAAATAAGCTAAACTAACGGCCCAGATATTAAAACAAATTCCCCACAAAAATCCAAAAATATTAGTGAAAAGAAAATAGAGGATGAAAGAATTTAAAGAATTATAATTTATTAATCACGAGAGAAATAATTTTTTAATCATAGTAATATTTTAAAGCTAAGGCCCTCTTTAAATAGACATGGTGTTACATTTTAAAGTAAGTTTTGATACAGTTGCTAAATAAATAAAACTAATGCCACAAAAAGTTACAAATAATAAGAAAAAATAGGTATATCTATATCTTAGTAAAAAGAAAAAAAATGAATGAAATAATTTTAACAACACGGCCACTTAAATCATGTTAATAATTCAAATAAGAAGTCACTTATTTTCCAAATCTATTTATTCTGATTGCTTCTTGAATTAGATATAGCTCAAGGCTGATAATCCCTATTTTATGCACTTTACTTCAGCTGACGGGAACTATGCACTAGACTATGAATGTGCGATTATGGATATTACAAAAACAAAATGAATAATTTAAAAATTATGATTCCAAATACATAAGAGTAATTTTCCATCAAGATTAAATTCAAGAGTTATGGACATTTATTATGCATGCTTCAGATAATATATAACAAATTTAAAGAATTTATTAATTACCCTTCGATAGATGGTAAAAAGAGAAGAAAATATCACAATCTTTATAATGCTAGTCAAAATCAATTAGTATTAATCTAGTAAAAAGAAGAATAACATCCAGGAAACGATTATATTTTATTTGCAATTTTTATGTCAGTATTAAGATTCTACTTTAAACCTAGCATTGAAACCTTCTTGTGAGGACAATACGATATTAAGCATTTTACTTAAAGTCTAAATTTTCTAAAATCGTTTATAAAGTGCATTTATTTTAGAGCAATCTTATATTTAGGCTTCGTTTATTTAAGAAATTTTCTACACATTTGTACATAAAATTGTACCTCAAGTGAATCAAAAAGCTCTGTATAAAGTCACATAAAACTGTTTGCAAATACTGTCCCAATGTAATTAAATTTCAAAACTTGAAATTACCCAGAAAACCAAAAATGCTTATTATCACGTCAGAACATGTTGTTTTTTGGATGAGGTTTTTGGTGTGAATAAAAATCCGTAGGTGAAAAATAAAAATTTCATTATCTGTACAAGATCTCATAACATCATTTTTTAATAATGTTTTGCCAATTACTTTTACAAAAACTCTGATTTAAAAAAATAAGTCAATTACTACGGTAAATAAAACATAGAAAAATGTCACTTTGAGCACGTGATTAAATGAAATGAAATAACTTGGAAATGTGATATTTTTTTAAACAATCAAGCAAGAATTTTTTTTTGATCATTTACAGTACTAAAGTGACTCATTCAATGAAATAATTAAAATGGATGAAAAATATAATTTAACTTGCACGAGCACATGGTGCTTGGCTGTTCAAGAAATTATGTTCTGACATGATGTATTGAAATATGCATAGCAGACTTCATTTTAATCTTTATTCTTAATTTTTATTTTATGTTAACAACTAATACCTATATCTGGAAAACTCAATACTGTGTATCTATTTTTATCTAACTATTCCAAAAGTATCTGAAAGAGTATCTGCTCATATAAACACAAATAAAATAGCTAAGACACAAAGCCCTCTTTTAGATTTTAGTCAATGAAAGCAATATTCCAAGACGAGCCAATTACTAACCCTGATGCTGCGAATTTTCTTTATAGTTGAAAGACAGCTTTTAAAAGAGCCAAATTTAAACACAGGCCTTTCACTTTCTGTCAAACTATTCTAAAAATATCTATAAATATACCGAAGCAGGTAGCGAGTAAAATCTTATATTAGGTGCTTCATCGCGTAAAAAACGTTATTAATGAAGGCATCTGTTAGAGGGGGACTAGTAAATTGATTGGATCTTTCTTGAGTAGCGAGATCCAATTAGTCGCAGGCTCTCAAAATCTTCGATTAAGCTCTTTAAAGTGAAAGAGGATTTTCTTTCAAGCACTCCGATTAGCGGATTTCTCTTCTTAAAAGGTTTCTTTGCTGTTTTTCTTTCTTCTTCTAAAGCTAAAATAGATAAGAAGGTACCTTGTTCGGTTCTTTTCGTATATATTTTTTTTCTACCGAGGTTTTGTCTTAGATATATTTAATTAATCTTCCCCGAATTTTTTCTACCTTTTGTTTCTGTCTCTGACACTATGGTTCTGTATTCTTAAGATGTTTTGATTAATCAGGAAATTGATGCATAGCCGAATTGAAAAAAGTAAGAGAAATATTTCTTAAGGAAAAGTTGTCACTTAAATACTTTAATTCTTTGTTTTTCAAAGGAAAAATAGTTAATGCTTGTAATATTTTTTAAAAATAAAGCAGTTTTAAGGGAGCTAGCTATTTTTACATATGCTTGAACTAAAAAAACTCTAAGAGCATTAACGGATATCCCTTATGGTGCTCAAAAACTTAGATACGTTTTCATACCCTTATGGTGCTCGAAAACTTAGATACGTTTCATTGCTATGAAAAATAAATGTACATAATTCTCTTAGGTCGAATTTCTTTGAAAAATTAATATACATTTCTTAACCATTATGCAGGCGTTTTTAACAATTAAATTTGAAAAAATAAGTAAATAAAACGCCAAAACGTTGGACAATCATGAATTTCGAGTCACATTCAACATCGGACTGCAAAGGGCTAATATATTTTACCTATAATTTAAAAAACTAATATTTATCACTTACATATGTTTCAAGCAAAAAAGAAACTGAAAATGGGAACAAAACAAAAAAAATCAAAAAATTTCATTTACAATAAAATTATTTTGTATGCAAACGTTGAAAGAGTTTTTAAAAATTTTATAGAATTCTCTCGACCAAACCATTTAGGCTACAAATGCATTTTGTAAATTGAGCCTTTTCAAAATGTGAATTTCGACATCAGGGATAGAATATATCAATCTAAAGGATTTAATAAGTCAATCCAACGTGAAGTAAAATGTGTATAAACTAGAAAATTTTAGTGAATTTACAAGATATTAATTTAATAATATTTGCAGATGAATCAAAACTGAAATAAAAATGAGTTGTGGAGTGATTTATTTCGATGATAGAAACAGCCTAGTCTGGAAGATAAAAATCAGAATTAGAGACGAACCAAGGTTATTTACGACAAAATATATTTCCATCTGTAGAGCGAGTTAGTGCTTTAGAAGATCAACTTTTATTCACTTTGGGTGGATTATGTTGGCTCTTAAGTTTTTGAATTGCACCAATCCAGTAACTTAAACAATTAAATAATTCAGTCTCATTTGATATCTGAGAAAAAAATATCTCCAAACGAAACATGTTTTTGAAAATATATATTGATTGGTTAAATAGAAATATATATTGTTTTGGTTAAAATATATATTGATGTAAAGGGATAGAGAACTACAGCATAAAAATAACATTAAAAATCAACAATTTCAAAACAAAAATTGCAATATTTAGATAAAAGATTAAAATAAATTCTACGCATATTTCATGTATTATGTCAGATCATAATTTTTTGAACGGCCAAGCACCACGTGCTCTTGCAAGTTAAATTATATTTTTGTTTATTTTAATGGTTTCATCGATTGAGTCATTTTAGTATCGTAAACGATCCAAAAAAAACTTTGTCACTCATTTGTTGTTTAAAAAAATATCGCATTTCTTATTTATTTCATTTCATATAATCAAGTGCTCAAAATAAAATTTTTCTATGTTTCATTTGCTGTAATTATTAACTTTTTAAAAAATAAGAGTTTTTGTTAATGCAATGGCAACGCGTTATTAAAAGCCTATTTTTTCAAATGCTCGTGCAGATAATAAAATATCAGTTTTTCACCTACGGATTTTTTTGACGCCACAAACCTCATTCCCAAAACAACATCATGTTATGAAATGATAATAAAAGAATTAATTCATTATTGATTTTTAAAAATGTCAGGACTCTCCTAACTGCACTAATTTTGGAGCCGAACACATTTATTTAAATTTCCTCTTACTAAAATCATTAGACTTAGCAGTCCATCTCTAATCAAACAATGGACAGAGATAGAAAGTGGAAACAATACTGGTCAAATCATTACATATATTGTAAATTCAACATACACTTTGATTCTTTTCTGTTTTGACTTTTGTAGGGGGTTTCCAGGTGAGTTTTGATGAAGGATGGTACAAGCTTCAAGTTCTTGGCATGGGGGTTCGGAGTTCTATATTTTTCATAATCAGTCTTTGCAATTCATTTCAAAGACGTTTTAGAAGAGAGAAGACATTTGCTTAGTGCGGTGTTTGTAAAAGAGGCGATTTCTATTTATTCGATTTCTTCCTTTACAGACACATTTCAGAACTCGTAAAATCCGAATCTGGAGATTTTCGGGGTGTTAATATAATATGGTTCATTTCCCATTAAGCTTCGAAAACTCAAGCGAAGCGAGTTAAATGTACAATTGAAACTTTTTATTTTGGCGAATTGAAATAAATATTTGCCGGCGTCCTGGTACAGGGGTGGCGCGTATTCCCCAAGAGTGGAGTGTTCCGGGTTCGAGTTCCGTTTCGGGCATGGTCGTGCTTCCGTGTTATATCTGTAAGGTGTATGAGTGTGCCCCCTTCTAAAAAAGGGATGTGTAAGTGACTGTGACGAGTGTGTAGCTAAGTGGTACTCTTGGCCTAGTTGGCGCTACTTCAAAACAAGAGACGCTCCTTTTGGCTCAAAATTCGATGATGCCCCGTCGAAGTTTATCCATAGCAACTAATAACAATAGACACAAATAAATATTTGATACAAATCTAAACTTTATTGATAAAACATAGCTTGAATTCATTCAGTTATTTCTTTACATTTTTGAGTAATTACTCTCACATGAATACAAACGCAGAAATTCTCTTGAATGGTTTACCATAAATTTTTGAAATTTAATTCACTATTTTGGCTTAAAGATAGAATAATTCTTTCGTCTGAGTGACCTCCTTTTTGGGTTAGAGTATCCACAAACGAAGGGATATATAAATTTTTTTAAAATTTTTTATTCCCTAGAATACAAAGGGGGAAAAATATGTAAAAGGAATTATTATAAATGGGAAAAAATATTACAATTGTCAAAGATTCCTTATTTCAAGAGTTTAACGAACTCTTACAGTTCAGACTAACTAGAGTCTGAGAAATACAATTTTCGATATATTTTTGCATACGAACACATGAAATCAAAAGTGCTTTAATTTGGAATGATACAATTTTGTATGTATTCCTAAACTCTAAATTCGGCTATTTCGTTTAACGATTTTGTCTGCCTATCGTTCATACGCACGCGAGCACAATATCAACAAATTGCCGTAAGTTAATGAATGGAATGTGTAAAAAGTTCATCATCAGAATTATAGATCTATATCAATTTTGAACCAAATTTACCAACATCTGGCTATTCTGTGAGCTTTTGCACTGGAATTTATAAAAATATGATAAATTTTAATCATAGCGACCAAGATACTGTAACTTTTATACAATTGAATAATCAAATATACAAAAAACATATATTTATACCAAATTGCGGATCCGATTGGTCGGTTGTTGTTGTTGTTATTTCAAGTGTAACGGCACAAGGGCCATACCTGGCCATGCTGCGCCAAGCATGGGGTTAGAAATAGGAGTAAAAAGTAAAATTTTAAACGTCAGAATTAAAAAATGGTCTAAAAATTATAAAATCCATTATAATATTAATCCATACATACATTGTAAAAACTAAAATTTTAAATGTGGGGATAAAAAACAATGGTCTTCAAATATCTAAAAAGGTTCCAATGGGGATCCGATTGGTCGGAATGAATGAAGATAAATGCGTTTTCGATTTTATTTAGTACACAAAAAAAATTACATTTTCAAGTCGAGTTTAATTTAATGTGGTTATACTAACGTCCCGTTGTAAAGCAATACCAGAGTTATTTTGGTACGGACCTTGTAATTTTGAAGCACGGTCAGATGAAGAGGAGGACATCTAAGCTGGCATCCCACCCTCTCCACTTGCCTCCATCATACTAGTGGAAAAACGTTTGGCCCCAACAGATTTAACGTGCAACACTTTAACGGCAGATTAACGTTATACGACTATTCTTCGGTGGAATCCTGAAACTCTTCTGTTCCGAAACCAAGGCCTAACCACCAAGCCACCAAGGTCCCTCATTTTCACGTCGAAGAGATGTTCGAGAAGAGAAAAATTCCTGCCTGCATTTGAGATTTCGCTATCTTCCTCTTATGATTCATGATTTTGTTGTTTTTGAAGGTCACAGGGAATTTTTCTTACTTTTGAACGAGAAACTCGTTTATTTATTTTGATGAACCTTAACGCAATTCTAGGAATACAAGGATTAAAAATTGAAAAATAAGTTTTAAACAGTAATAGCAAATTTTCAGCTTTCAAATTGGTTAGAGGTTTCTTTCATTATATGTATTTTCATTTATATGCATTTAAACAAAAATTATAAATTGCAAATCGAACGTCATTAATTCGGTTCTGGTGGCACATTCTTTCAAAAATAAATTGGAAAATTGTATTTGCTAATACTTTAGAGTTTAAGCTTAGTATGTACATATTTATAAAAAAACTAATAATAACATTGATTCTCATGAAAATTCGGGAACATTTCTTCATTTTTTTTATTGATCATGTTCTCTAGAACCCAAAACTACCCTTATACGTTATCGTAAATGGCTTTTCTAGCTGAAACGAAATGGAAATGATGAGAGGTTGAAATTTTCATTTCGACAAGACATTCCTAATATTGAATATATGGAATAAAATTCAACTAGCCCAATTAGTGCCTTATTAAAAAGAAAAAGAGTTTTTATTGATTTTTTATAATTCTAATTTATTGAAAGTTAAGGGGTGAAATGTGATTTTCAAGCCCTAAATTTGACTTTTTCTGACAAATATGAAATAACTTGAATTCATATTTCAAGATAATAACTTAAAAGCAAAGGAATCTAGGTTTGCCAAGCCCTAAATTTGATTTTTTCTGACAAATACGAATTAACTTGAATTCATATTTCAAGATAATAACTTAAAAGCAAAGAAATATAGATTTGCCAAGCCCTAAATTTGATTTTTTCTGACAAATACGAATTAACTTGAATTCATATTTCAAGATAATAACTTAAAGGCAAATGAGTCTAGGTTTGCCAAGCCCTAAATTTGACTTTTTCGGACAAATATAAACTAACTTGAACTCATATTTCAAGATAATAACTTAAAAGCCAAGAAATATAGTTTTACTAAGCCCTAAATTTGACTTTTTCTGACAAATATGAATTAACTTGAATTCATATTTCAAGATAATAAAAGCAAAGGAATCTAGGTTTGCCAAGCCCTAAATGCGACTTTTTCTGACAAATACGAATTAACTTGAATTCATATTTCAAGATAATAACTTAAAAGCAAAGAAATATAGATTTGCCAAGCCCTAAATTTGACTTTTTCCGACAAATATGAACTAACCTTAATTCATATTTCAAGATAATAAGTTAGAGGTAAAGGAATCTAGGTTTGCCAAGCCCTAAATTTGACTTTTTTGGACAAATATGAATTAACAAATTCATATTTCAAGATAAAAACTTAGAGGCAAAGGAATCTAGGTTTGCCTTCCAACTTGCCCAGAGGAATTTTTTATTCGATTCTTCTCTCATATATTTGTAACTGTTACTTCACTCTTAAACTTCAGACATTTCCTTAATCTATATTATTACTAAGACTTTATTTTATATACTTCCTTATTTAAATAAACAGGCTTAGTATCTGAGGAAAGTATTTTTTTGTGTGCAATATTCCAATATTCAGTACATTCGAATCTGAAATACGACAGCACATGTTTCGATCCATAATTCTGGTAGCCTATGCGTCAAGAAAGGATATCTTTTACCCACCGAATAATTCATAAAAATTTCAACATTTTTTTTTTAAATTTATTTATTTAAAGTTTTTTTTTTCTTTTTCCTTCTTATCTCTTCTGTTCCCGGGGACATTCTTTCAAATTCGATTCCTCAAGCGCGTGAGAGTCGCAACGTGTTGAGTGACTGCAATGCGGAAAAATATATTATTCATGTCTCACCTTGTGACGGGAAGCGAATAGAGAATTTGTTTATTTTTTGGCACCATTTTTTTTTATTTACTTCTTTTCTTGGAATTCTTTTTTTTCTCCTTTCCATCCGCGTGTCAAATTGCCATCAGGCTTCAATCATGTTCTTCGTCTGGTTTCTAATTACGCGGAGAAACTGGATACGACAGTGTGAGAAGCAATATTTTTATGTTAAGTAACGTGTTAGTGACAAGGCATGGAGACAATGTTGATATAAGGTTACAAGTAAAGAAACGTTGAAATCAGTGGGAATGATTGAAACCGAAAGCAATTTTCGAGATTGTGAATATGAGAAGATGATCAATTTTTTAAAAAAGCATGAAATATTAAGAAATGCCGGTTAGTGAATGCATTGATTTGTAAATTGCAATTAAAAACGTCAACTTTTCCTCCGTATCTAAAGAACAGATTTGTTAGAAAGGAGAAAAAGCTATAATATTTACATTATTTCTACAGTTACTATTGTGTTTTCTTTTATTTTACGTATACTAATGATTGAAGCTGAAAGCAATTTTTCGAGATTGTAAAAATGAGAAGATAAACAATTTTAAAAAGTATGAAATATCAAGAAATACCAGTTATGAATGCATAGATTTGTAATTTATAAAAGATAGAGTCAACCTTTCTCCCGTATGTAAAGAATAGATTTGTTAGAAATGAGAAAAAGCTATAATAACTGCACCCTTTCTACAATCTACAGTTACTGATTTTCTTTTTATTCATATAGACTATTTACACGTGTATTCTTTAACATTGGTGGGTTCTATAAAAAGGATTTTTCAGGTGTTCCAAATTGTATTTCATGTGCTTTTTTTAGTTTGATAATATACTCCCTTTTGTACAGGGTATCTCAACAAGACCAAATAAACTTTGCAAAACCAGAAACATTGTTTGGAAGACAGAAAAACTACCCATAAAACTGTATGCCTGCGACCATTAGTTTTTCAGGAAAAGGTGAAAAGAATATATGACGTCATATCCAGTTTACAAAAAATACCTTTATTCAGCTGCAGGTTTTGGCAGGAGGGTCCTGTTTTATGGCTACCACGATCTCCAGATCTGAATCCTTTAGATTTCTTCCTATGGGGACATGTAAAGGAATTGGCTTATTGAGACCCAGTTACTTCAGAAAGGGACTTGGTCTAATAATCTTTACAGTGCATTTACTTTGGTGGACGATTCGATGTTAGAACGTGAACAGTTAAACATTGCACGACGATCGCATGCACGCCTCTATGAGTGCGGGGGACATTCGAACATCTTCCTATTAAATTTGATTCTCATGTTTCGAATAAAGGTTTTTTCGTAAACCGGATATGACGTCATAGATTTTCTCCTGCGTTTTTCTCGAAAACTATGAATCGTATACGTACAGTTCTCTGAGTATTTTTTTCCGTATTCTAAACAACGAATCTGACTGCGTAGAGTTTTATCCGGTCTAGCAGGGACACCATATGAGAGAGAGAGAGAGAGAGAGAGAGAGAGAGAGAGAGAGAGAGAGAGTATTCAACAAATAATGTTAAGGAATAAAGTTATTATATCTCTGAAAACAGTTCCACAAGACAATTAACAATCCTTATTTCTTTTTAAAATTATTTATTGAATAATGTATAAGTATTTCAGCGTTAAACCAACAGTCAGTTTTATTAGAACAAAACAATCCACAAAAGCACGAAACTAAGAACTTATACATAACAACATTATAAAATTACAGAATAGCCACTTAAGCAAAGGGTAATTATATTATATAGTTTACTTGCTTGCCGCAACATACTTGTTCTATATAAGCATCACATTTGATACTACGTTTAACAAAGAAGTTTAGATTAGTAGTTATTTTAGATAGGACGCCTTTAAAATTCTTAAGAGGATAAATATATAACAATAATATTCGGCATAAAATCTTGTATAGTTTATTCTTCCACACATATAGAATAATTAAATGAAGAAAAAGCAATGGATACAACAGCCATGGAACTAAAAGCAATCATTAAAATTTAGACTTCATATGAAAATTACTAAATCTTCTGGAACGAATAATTTTTATAACATGCTTCCAATAAATCTTCTTGTTCTTTTATTTTCAATCAAGTTGTTACATTTTGGTTTACAATCATCAGAAAGAATTAAAATATAGAAATTTTATATATTTTCACACTAATAATATAATAAATAACTTTCCCATTTCTAAAAGCTTATTTTGTTAAAATAAAATTATCAATTCACCAATAAATCATCGTTTTTTGAATTACAAATTCTGCCAAACGATTTAATAAAAACAGTTAAAAGTGAGATTTCTTAATAAAGTTTGACAATTTTTTAGAGAAAGAAAAGATTTAAATTATTGCGAAAAACATTAGCAAAGGAAATATCAGATTTAAAATTTTAATCGCATTTGCATTCAGTGAAACTAGATTAATATTAAATACAAAATAATATTCTATAATTATGAATATATACATTTTAATTATAAAATGAATAAATTATTTAAATATTTAATTAAGAATCATCAATAAGTTTTAGATATTTTTTTAGTATAAATGAATAAAATCTTAAAGAAAATGTATTCAGTATTTCATATTTTTATAGTGTAAATTAATTTCAAATTTTATAATATAAAGGTATATTCTTAAGGAATATTTAATAATATACCTTTTCATTTAGACATAAGTTGCTATATTTTATATTTTCATTATTTTTTAGAATACTATATAGTATTTTAATTTGATTCATGATACTAAAAAAAGATTTTAAGCCTCAGTATGACCTGGAGATATGCTTAGATAGTGTAAATCACAGAAACATGTATTTGGAAAACTATGGATACAAAAAAATCGCAATTCTTATTCATTCTTCAAAATTTCATAGAAGATTTGCATGAAAATTTGAAAAACCCCTTAATTCTATATTTCAGTTATTCATCAATAAGTGATTTTAATAAAGCTTTCACATGGTAAAATTAACTTTAATTTGACGAATAATATCATTAGGTCAGTTAGGTTTGTAATTTACCCTTCTTGTCCCACAAAAGATACTAATATCAAATGAGAATTCAAGGAAACGAACATTATGTTTAAAATGCACATACTTTACACTTTGCTCATTAAAGAAATATTTGAAAATTCGGTTCTCTTCTGATATTTATCTATATTTTATTTAGTAAAAATAATGCTTAAACATTTTCTCATTTTTTATTTTTATCTACATTTTAATTAATCCCAAAGATAATATGATAGCCAGAATTATAAATTTTCTTCCAATGACATTGATCAGTATACAATGGTATTACCATTTATAATATGAAAAGCTTTTCAAATCTATTGTATCGGTATGTAATAATAATTAATAAACTAATATATACCAAATGATGATATAAACAAAGTAAACTTAATAATAAAATACTCAAGAAAGAAATAAAACAATACCGGATGAAAACGAATAAAAAGACAAGTAGTTCCATATAATTCATTTAATTGTATTCTTCGTTCATTTATCTTCCATTATAAATGAAAAGGTTACTAACAAAAGAAAGCATGTAAAATGATAATAAACTGAAATTAATAATTATTTCATTTCGTCGCGAAACAGCTATTAAAATTTTATTACAATTGTTAAAACAAGTTATTGTTTTCATGCTAGTCTCACATAAAAAATATTTTAACCAATGTTGTTTAGATAAAAAAAAATTATTCACCAAGTGAGAGGTTTATTCCGTTAAATTTTAATAAAATTATTTTTTATATTGATTGGAGAAAGATGGAAACATTTTGAAGTTTCTTTTTTAATAAATGTTCAAGGTTTTTTTTTATAAACTTTGTTTTACATCAGATCATTTTGCATCATGTCAGCTATATTTTAATTACAACACATACGCATTGGATGTTATTTAAGTATTAATATATGAGGCACTAGGAATTTCAAAGTTTTGCTGTATTTTAAAGGTACGAACAAGATTATAAGAAAGAAATAATTATTTGACTAACCTACAAATCTGTTATCGTCGTTTAGAAGTCACTTTTATTAAATTCATTTATTCTTATTTCTGTGTATTATGCAACTAATCAGGTGAATGTTAACTTGGCATGTTTCCTTGAAAAGCATGCAAAAGGTAAGCGGAATCCCATTTAATCTATAAAGTAAAGACAATCTATAAAGTAAAAAAAAAGTGTTTCCTAAAATCTGTACCATAAGGACAAGTTTCCTTAGTCAGAAGGAATAAATTCCATTAATAAAATATATTTTCTTATTAGTCGTTTCAGATTTTAATAGGTATCTGTTCATTTTTATTTGAAAGCGAATTAAGAATTTGAACTCAATTTTCGGAAACAGCTTGCTGAAATTGTCTATTTTTCGTCCACAAAAAAACAATTTCTGTTATCGAACTTTTGAATCGGTAAAATGTGATTTTATTTGAAAATAAAAATTTGTAGTTAGTGAATTCTAAATTCCAGTTTCTTTACTCTTCACTGTATTTAAGCTCCATCTTTCTACTGCATAAACTATGTACTATATTGTGAATGCAAAATTTCTTTAGTCAGAATGAACAAATCCAGTCATAAAATATACTTGCTTGTTAGCCATTTACGATTCTAAACAGGATGCACTTCCAGTTCATTAAAAAAAGAGAAAAGAATTTGAACTCAATTTGCTGAAATAGTCTCTTTTTAGTTCACAAAAAGTTACCAAACTTTCTAATTGGTAATCTACTTTTATTTGAAAAGAAAGGCAACTAATCAGGTGATCGTTAATTAACTAATCAGGCAACTAACTAAAAGGCAGCTAATCAGGTGATTGTTAACTAACTAATCAGGTAACTAACTAAAAGA
>JAOUZG010019144.1:2554562-2572305 GCA_026289955.1 Argiope argentata
CTACGAGATATCTCGTAGCTGGCAGTTTTGATGCACACGCTTAATACGAGATATCTCGTAGCTAGCAGTCATTGGGTTAAACGAGAAGCATATACAATCTGAAGTAACTTTCCATGTCATAATTATTGATGGAGTTGAGCATGCTATTAACTGCTTTGCATAGCATTTTTTGTCTTCAGTTCAAGCTCTAATACCTTCTATTTTCTGAAAAAGACGTTAGAATCCGAAATATTTCATCCTATACTTTTTGAAAAAAAAATCACTAATCACTTTTAAATCCCTCGTTTAATCATCTCTACTAATTGAAAATCTTCTCGTTTCCAAGTGGTAGCGTTAAATTTTTTAAAAGGCATTTTATCAATAAAACTATTTAAACTTAATTTAATTAAATTTATTTAATAAAAGGGTCAAAATAGTTTGATTTTTTTATAATTTCTTTAGTCTGATTATTAATCATAAATATTTAATGGTTCAATATATATTTCGATGCCTACTTATTGAATTCAAAATTGGGAATAATGAAGTTTTGATACTTTTCCTTTACGGATAAGCGTTCAATTCAATGGAATCACGTGAATCATATCCCTACTTAATCTTTTAGAGTAAATATAACTTTTAAAACTTAGTGCTGCTTCAATTTTTGTTCTCGTTAGTTTCCAAGGCAATTATTTTCTAAATCATGTTTTACATCCTCCCCCCCCCCAAAAAAAACTTCCAACACATTATGCAAATCTGTTTTCCGGTAGTTTTTGCTTTGCATCTATATTCCTTCTCAGGATACACCACTAGTTTCATATCGTTTTGCACTTTTTACTATGAAAAGAAGAAAGCAAAACAAAACAAAACTGGAATGAGCAGTATTATATAGAGCAAAAACTAATGGTTAATTCATTCATTCTTTATTTTAAAAAAAATTTAAGAGGCTTTTATTTTTAAAAAAAAATTTCTTTATAAAAAAAGTCTGCATTTTAAAAAGAACAATGATATTTCTAAATACTATAAAAAATTCATTAATAAATAAAATTTTATAGAATGTATAATAATATATATATATATATATATATATATATATATATCTTGTTATAAAGAAAAAGCAATGAATTATTTTAGTCTCTATTATTTAATTAGATAACTCCTATCTCAGAAATATGATACATAGATTAAAAGTCCATAAATTACTTGAGAGGATTATGAATTATATGTAACTTTTTTGTATTGAATTATATTGTCCTCGAATAATTTAAATTCACCATAAAAGACTGGTAAGCAATTATTCCAAACCTGTATTCCACAGGCACAGAGATATTATTTCAAGGTTGATATACCTTTTAATCAAGCAATTGAATTCGATTACATTACAAGTTTTATATCAGAAAGAACGTCATTTCGTTGGAAATAGACCGATTCCCATGGATGAGTTTAATGGAAAAATTCCGATGCTTTTTATCGAAAAGAAAAAATTACAATTTTATATACTAAGTTGTATTTTCTCTAATATTTCCTTACCAATAAATTTCATAACGGTCAGTTTTAAAGAATTATTGCTTTCTGATCCATTTTGATTAAAAACTATTCCGAATAAAATTGCATTAAATTAAAATATTTTTTGATTCTTTAATAAATTTGTTCAATTTAAATTTTACCTTACTTATTTAAATGTTTAACATAATTTCAGTAAAAATTGTTTCAAAATTTATACCAAAATTTTCTGTGGAAAATGCATAATTCATTTGAATATTATCCATGCATTAAAAAACATTTTATTAAATTGGCTTAGTTTAATTTAGTTGTATTAATTTCCTGTTGCAAAGCAACTCTAGGGCTATTTTAGGACGGATCTAGTAATTTTAAACCACACTCAGATGACGAGGATGATATTTGAGATGGCACCATTCTCTCCACATTACACCAATGGGAGGATGTTTAGCCGTGGCAAATTTAACCTGCAATAGACCCCTGACACAGCGGCTCTTAAATGGAATCGGGTCTCGATCCTGAAACCCTTCGGCTCACGAGCCGAGATCTTAACACCAAGCCACCACTATCCAAATGAATGCGTGTGAAAAAAAATTTGTTTTTGATGTTACAAAATTCTACTTAACATTATCGAATAACATCACCGAAAGAGAAAACGTTGACGACACTTCGCAAGGATAGTTGATTTGGCGAGAGGAATATTCTGGTAGCCCCGAGACAGTTCCCTGTGCGCCGCGTTGCTTCGCTTGTCGCCTGCCCGGCTATATAAGGGAAAAGTTGCCGCAATCTGCAATTCCTCTCGGAAGAGAAGCGTCTCGCTGGACTAGCAGATTACTTTTTTCGCTTGTTGTTAGTGAGCGGTGTCTACGTTTGCTGTTAACGTTATATTATTGAGCTCGCCGTGATTTACTATTTGCTGTGCTATACGATAGCTGTTTTGCCGTCTGTGTTTATTGTGCGTAAGGCTTGTAGTTACGCTGTAAATGACTGCTGGATTGTATTTAGTTGAAGTTTTCCTTTCTCAAGTCATCCTGTAAATAAATTTGTCTGTGCTGTTCCACAAGTGCAGTCCATTCAGTCCACACCCGCTACACTAAAAACGTAACAATATCAAAAAAATAGTTCTTCAATTTATACTTTCATAAGTTTTTAATCCTTTAGGGCCTTAAAAAGATAAGAAAATACTCTCAAATGTTATCTCGGACAGAAATAAAATTTTCATCTCCAGTAAGCTATTCAACGTTGGAGATAAAAGTCATCTCCTTGTAGTATCCACACAGCTTCACCTATATATAGCTTTCACTTCTTCGCTGATTTCAAGGAATCAATACTCTCCTGAAGAAGAGGTATTCGCCAAGAAGACTTTTTTTCATTCCTTTTCCTTTTCAATAACTGTTTTTGTTCCGATTCTTTTGAGCTTAATGTTACCCGAATGATTTGCTGCCTGCTTTTTCGAGAGCACGGTCGTCGTTATTTTCTTTTATGTTTTCTCATGACCTCTCCTGGCCTTTTTCTTTTTTCTTTTTTTTCCTGGCTGTTATAAATCCGAGCTTTCTTCTTCTTTCTCCCCCTCCTTTCTTTTCGCTTTCATTTGTATCTCATGGAAGGTGGTTTTGCTCTACAGTCCATTGGTTTTGGGTTGATGATGTGATTAGATCTCTTGTTGAAGACCCTCCTTATCTTTTTTTGAACAGGAGAGATAGATAGAGAGAGATATTTAGCTTGAAACGCTTTTTTGAAAAAGAAATGGATAAAGAGAGCTACCAGGTATTTTTAGGATTTGAAATTTTAAAAAGAAAAAAAAATAGAGTGATATGTTTATAAAAATATAAGCTCTTTGTCGCGAAAGTCCATAGGTTTGGAAATTAACTCTTCGCAAGTGTATGACGTCTTTAAGACCTTCGTTTAAGATGTTCCTTGATTTTGATATTCACCCTCAGCGTCTTATAAAAAGAATTATATTTCAGCTTTAAGGCTAAATTCCATTTTAAGTTTATTTTTTTACATTGTTTAAAGCTTTGATATGTATTCCTAAAGTACTAAATAAATTTCAAACGGAATACAACCTTTGTTATTATCATATCAGAAAATGATATTGTTTTGGGAATGAGGTTTTCTGGAGTCAACAAATTTCCATAGGGGAAAAATGAAAATTTTATTATCTGCACGAGCATTTAAAAAAATCAGCTTTTAATAACGCATTGCCATTTCATTTTTAAAAGCACTAATTAAAAAAAATTAATTAATGACTACGGCAAATAAAAGCTAGAAAAATGTAATTTTGTGCACGTGATTATATGAAATGAAATAAATAGTAAATGGGATGTTTTTTAAAACAATCAATGCGAGACAAAGTTTTTTTTTCGATCGTTTGCAATACTAAAGTGACTCATTCAATGAAACGATTAAAATGAATAAAAATGTAATTTAACTTGCACGAGCACGTGGTGCCTGGCCGTTCAAGAAATGATGTTCTGACATGATACATTGAAATATTCATAGCATATATCATTTTAATCTTTTATTTAAATTTTAATGATTCTATTTTGATTTTTTTTGCATTGTATTACTTTTTAGGAAAGTCAAGATTTTTTTTCAAAAATTTTTTTGAAGTATTCCAATAACGAAAATTTTTTACTGATAATTCGCAAGCAACAAAATGAGGAAAAAAAATAAGATAATGATATTATTCTACAAGTCATCTGGAGGAAATTTTATAAAAGCGTATGTATATTTCAATTGAATTATTTTTATGAAAGGATATAATTTACATTTTCAATATTCAAATATTTAAAAAAAAACAATTTTATTTATAACTATAATATATTTTCAAGTCCATAAAATCATATAAATTTTTACGATGTATTTTGATTAATTTTTCCGTATGTCTTTTAAATTAATAAATACGAAGCATATATTCCCTATTTTTATCTTTATTTTGTAATTCTTTTAAATTTTTAATTTATAGAACAGTTTGAAATAATTTAAAATATTTTTAATAAAGTTGAACATTAATGGATCATATGAATTATATATTTATCGGTATTCAAATAAATTTTTTGGAAATGAAATATCTTTATAAAATTGTATATTTTTACCACTGGTAGCAATTATTTTTATCTTTAAAACGGACTTTTTATTTTTTCGAACATTTATACGTATTTTTTTCCATGGGCAAAAGACTAATTTAATTCTAATTCTCTCCAAGTTTTTATGGTAAATTTCTGAAAGTTTTCGGATCTATGCAATTTTTTGAAGCGTTGCAAGAGTTGCAATTGCATAATAAAAGGACATCCTTAGTTCTGGGAAACACGCATTCAAGAAATACATTCTAATTCTGTCTTCCTTAGGAAATGTGTATAGTTTCCTTTCATTGTATAAAAATTTGCCATGTTTATAGTTTTACATTGCTTTATAATTCAGGAGTCATTTGCTTCGCTCAAAACAAAGATGAAATATAAATATTATAAAAGATAAATAAATTTTAAACAAATATAAAGATAAATAATCTTTACCACTATTAATGAATTTTTATAATTAACTTCATTCCTTACAAACTCTTAGTAGTTATTGAAAAATATTGCAATTTAAATATATAACAGTTAAATGAATCAATTGGAGGTTTGTGTGTTAAGACATGGACTGGTTGAGGAATTTCAATCAGAAGAAAAAAGTAATGTTTTTCAGCTTAGTTAAGATTTTCACCAGCATTATTCAAAAGCTGAAAGACAAATAAAAAATTTTCTGACAATTATTATCCACAAGGGGAATGGATTTTTAATTTTTCCTTCCAATGAGACACATACATGGACCATTTCGGTATATCCCTTTATTTCTATATTTTATGTTGCGGTTACATATTTCTACTTTCCCTTTTGTTACACTAGATGGCGTTACATTATTAGCATCAAGATATATTTCCTGGGATAGTTCTATGATTGTATTCTGAGTGAGTATCGATTATTTTTTTGTTTGTTTTGTCTTGCGAAATATAGAACATAGAAAATAATTAAATAATTATTTTCATTTGTATCGTATATTAGATCGTCTATCTGTTACATATATTATTCGTCTAGTCTATCATTTTCATCTGCTTCATAAAGAAATTATGAAGAGGCACCTCCCTATATAATAAAAAAATTATCTTTTACATAAAGTAATTGACACTCTTATTAAAAATTTTATTTTTTTTAGCTTAAAGCAGAAGAAAAAAATTATTCGAAAATGAATAAAAAGATTAAAATGAAATATGCTATGCATATTTCAATATATCATACCAGAACATATTTTTTGAACGACCAAGCACCGCGTGCCCGTGCAAGTTAAATTATATTTTTATTCATTTTTAATTGTTTCATCGAATGAGTCACTTTAGTATTGAAAACGATCCAAAAAAACTTTGTCTCGCATTGATTGTTAAAAAAAATATCACATTTTCTATTTATTTCATTTCATATACTCACGTACTCAAAATGGCATTTTTTAAGGTTTTATTTGCTGTAGTCATTAACTTATTTTTTTTAATAAGAACTTTTGTAAATGCAATGGCTACGCGTTATAAAAAGCTGATTTTTTGAGATGCCCCGTGCAGATAATAATTTTTAAAAAATTTCGCCAACGGAATTTTGTTGACGCTAAACACTTCATTCCCAAATCAATATCATATTCTGACATGATAATAAATGAAAAAAAAATGGTTTGTTAATTTTAGTCTTGTAAAATCTGGGATATATAATTCAAATACATATTTTGTATTCTAAGAGAAATCGTATTCAAAGTATATCAAATTTTGAGAGAAACAGATTTTAATCTCAGTCTTTAGTTCTATCATAGAAATAAATGAAAAAAGACTGAAAAGTCTATTTTCTAGAAATCCCAAACTAACTGAACTGAAGGAGGGTAGACAGATGACGATTTACTCCCGACACCAAAGTGGAAGGGACACTTTCCTTCTCCCAGATATGAGTTTTGTCACAGCCGCGGTAAAAAGTAAGAAGCAGATAATCAATTGCACATATGGCCTTCAGCTTCACGCTAAAAGATCGTCGGCATCAGATCAATATTGAGAAGTGGGCTCTACTCTCTGTCACCGCCATGTTTGGTCAAACGACATCGGGCTTAGTTTCATGCTAAGGTAATTTTTTAAAAAAGGTGGGTGGAAACCAGATTACTGGAATAATTTCTATTTCATAAAATATATCTTTCAAAAGATATTTAGCTTTCAGTGAAGTTTTTGATTTGTGGTTGCGACTTTTTGATATAAAATAACCTGAAAGACAAAAAAGACGAACATATACCTAGAGCTCAGGAATCTTCTCTTTATTGTAAAAATTCGTCGAAACACGTTGCACTTTTCAAAAGCTAAAAATTTAAATTTTCAATTATTAAAAAACAATTTGTGGTGCTCCTTTTTTGATTGTTAACCCTCTTTGTATTTAGTTATGTACAACGCAATATGATTTATAAGGCATAAGATATGACATGATACTGTAATATGCCATTTCAACTTATGACTGCAGTATGATTCAATGAGATGATACAAAAGAACCAAAAATGGGCTTCCATAATACGAAAGAACCAGAAATATGCTTCCATAATACAAAAGAACCAGAAATATGCTTCTATAATACAAAAGGACCAGAAATGTGCTTCCATAATACAAAAGAACCAAAAATGTGCTTCCATTATACAAAAGAACCAGAAATGTGCTTCCATTATACAAAAGAACCAGAAATAGGCTTCCATAATACAAAAGAACCAGAAATAGGCTTCCATTATACAAAAGAACCAGAAATGTGCTTCCATTATACAAAAGAACCAGAAATGTGCTTCCATTATACAAAAGAACCGAAAATATGCTTCCATTATACAAAAAAACCAGAAATATACTTCCATTATACAAAAGAACTAAAAACTATGCTAAAACCTTATGATACTTCCTTGTGAACATTCATCATTATTTTGGAAAAAGGTTTATTGCATCCCTGTTTTGATTGTTTATCCCTCATCCTTTCATTCAACTAAGTTCTACATAATATAACATATCACAATAAGATAACATCTTAAGAAAAACTTCACAAGTAGATAAGAATTGCTGATATACGTAACTGAGAACTAGACGCAATTTCCAAAATTAACATATTAAATTTGTAAGTAGAGAAATATGTATAGTATTTATCTTATAACTGTTAATATCCCGTCCTGAATTAAAATAAAATAGCTCATCACCATAAGATCAAAATCGGTGCCATCGCCAATTGATGTGCACATATTTTCATTTAAAAGATGAGAAGTATTTTGTAATTTTTTTTTAATTTCCCTTGATATCGCATTCCTTTGATAAGTAGTGTGGTATTTGGCTTCGATCGTAATTTGATCAATTTTTACAATAGTAAGAAATTTAGTCAGTATAAATACGATTTATAATGTGCAATACTTCGTGATTTTTTTATTAAATTGTGTTTGCATGATAATTATTCTTCTAAGTATGAATCTTTGATTTTATGTAATGTATGTGAAAAAATATTTTTTTATTCTGCCTTATACTAATTTTTCTATTTTGTTTTGATGTCATTCTTGCTATTACGTTTTTAAAAATTTTCTAGCAATTGAAGCAAGCATAATTTCTATGTTTTAATGTTTTTTTTAAATTGATTATTATTTTTTTATTTTTAGTAGGCAATAAATTACTAAGAATTTGTATTATATTAGTGATTTTCTATTAGCACAAGTATTTTAAACATATCCTTTAATAGATATAATGGATATTATGTATTAATAGATTTGCTTATTTTATTTTATCATTTCTTAACCTTGCTATTTTTTTCTTATGTAAACACCAGAATTCAGATGTTCCTTTCATTCTTTTCTTCACTATTTTCGAGACCTTACAAATCGGCTAGTCCCAAGATTTTATTTTTTAAAAATTCTTAATCTTGATAACAGTTTCGTGCTTATTCGTCCTCGTACTCATATAACCATTCATTAACCGTAATAATTACCTGCACAAGTGTTCTAAAATAATACATTTCTTATTAAAATATAGTCTTGAAAACTTCTGAATTAAGTCATTCGTAGAAACTTAAATAATAACAAAAGATTTAAAATTTTAAAAAGTAGAAACCATCATTTTTACCTATCGGATAAAGCAGGAGTGCAGGATATCGTGCTTTGTGATAAACAAATGCAATACAGCGTACTTTGTAATAAACAAGTGCAATACAGCGTACTTTGTAATAAACAAGTGCAATACAGGGTACTTTGTAATAAACAAGTGCAATAAAGTGTACTTTGTAACAAACAAGTGCAAAACAGCGTACTTTGTAATAAACAAGTGCAAGACAGCGTACTTAGTAATAAACAAGTGCAAGACAACGTACTTTGTAATAAACAAGTGCAAGACAGCGTACTTTGTAATAAACAAGTGCAAGATAGCATGCTTTGAATTAAAAAAGTTCAAGATAGCGTACTTTGTAATAAATAGGATGAAGTGAGTAAATAAGTAAGATAGGATGAATGTAGTAAATAAGTTTAAGATATACTTTGTAATAAACATTTACTACTAAGCATCTTCGCAAAACAACCGCTAGCCTCTTCAAAAGATAATAGTTCTTCATAATACAACGTTCTTTGTAATAAACTTAGTTTCCCATTTAAACTACAATAAATGTAATATAATTTTACTTTCCTTAATACTTTGCTTATGAATACTTTATTTTATCATAAATACTTAAAAAAATGTTATTTATTACATATTAACAACAGATGTTAGAATTATATCATCATTACAAGACCATAAATGGTGGACATCTTTGTCAAGACCGCCACGATGATGGAGTAGAGAAAGCCCAGGGGCCAAACAGGAAGGGCCTCCCTTAATGGCCATGTAAACAAAGACCGCCTCGGACTGCGGCCCGGAAGTGGGCCGAGGACTGTTGGGCATTATTAGGGCCCCGCAGTAGCAACTATACAGGAAGAGGAGGAGAGATAAAAGCGGCTAGCATACAAGCGAATCAAAACATGCCCTCGTTTCTCTTTTTTTCCCTACACTGTCTCTCGTAGATGTCTCAGGGAAAAGAATAAGAGAAGACTAACAAATTACTTAACATTAAATAACATGATACACTTAACATTTGTTATTTTTTAATAAATATTTAGGGGAGTTTAATAGCTAATAAGGATGATAACTGAAATGCCCAAGAGATCTTTAGTTTTTGTTGAAGAAATCGAAAAGTATAAATAATGTATCCAAGCTTGTGTAAACGAGGTTTTGAAATAATACTTGTATCTTTTTGAGGCAGATGTTACGGTGGAAAGTTTCCATATCAATTAATCGAATCGTTTGAAATATGCTGTAGGCATTTTAATTAATTTGATTCTCAGTATGACAAGCATAGTGATAAAATGGATCATGATTTATTACAAGAACTTTTCTTTCATTAAAGAGTTTATTTTTAGATACTATTTAGACAAAATTTAAGGAGTGTTTTTCTCCGAGAAAATTATTATTTAACTATCTATCTTATATCCCTATTTATAGTAGTTGACTCCATATAGAGAGAATATTCAAGATCACATTTTTAAATAAATTTTTATTTAAAGAATAAAAGGGGTTTTTTTTCTTTAAAAAATGTTATTTAATTATCTATTTTATATTCCTATTTATAGTACTTTGCTCCATAAAGAAAGAATGTTCTAGATCACATTTTTGTATAAATAATCATTTAAAGGATAAAAGGGGATTTTTTCTAAGAAAACTATTATTTAATTATCTATTCTAAATTCCTATTTATAATTCTTGACTCCATACAGAAAGAATATTCGAGATCAAATTTTTAAATCAATTCTTTGAAAAAATACTTATAATAACTTACTTATAATACTTATATAAACAGATATTCCTTTGACAAGTAGAAAGAAATACGACATTTTCAGAAATACCAAAAGAAATATGACATTTCAAAACGAGTATCAATAATTTGAATGATATATTATTAAAAATTAAATATATTTGTAAATTATGGCAAGTTTAAAAAATTCTTTTATAAAAATGTTTCCATTGTATGAAAGACGACATAAACTGTCTTTTTTTGTTTCTTTTTAAATAAAACTTGAAACGTATTTGGCAAAAATAAACTATATATAGGAAGAAATAACATTGTGCTAATATCTTTCGACCAAAACTATATTTTTTCATAGAATTTCCATAAAAAAGAAACTAAGTCATCAAAAAAAAATTAAAAAATTAATAACTAATATCGATTAATATCAATTTAATAAATTTAATATTAATCAAAAATTTAATAGAAAAATTTCACATTATGAATGTGGAACGCAATCTTGATCGACAAAATAGTACTAGATTGAATCCGCTTTTCAAAATAAAAAATTATCTATCTAATCTATCTATATATATACATACACCCAGACATTTCTAAATATTATATATATATATATATATATATATATATATATATATATATATAAAGCATATGCCATGTAAAGATGATTTTTTTGAATAATAAACCATTTAATTCAAAAAAATCTTTTGATTTCCCGAAAGTAAAATTAAGAAATATATTATTCTAACAAATATTTCCAAATTACATTTTAATAAATTTTACCTTTTAGCAATTTATACATCTACTTCGTATAAAAGAAGTTTTCGTGTCGAATTCCTGAAGCTTTCCACCAGTTTAAAATCGTCCAAGGTAATTTAGTCATTGAAACGATGTCGTCGCTCCTCATTTTTTTTTAAATCTGTCTCCCTTTTTTCCTTTCATTTCTTGACTTCAATTAACACTTGAAGTAAAACAGGCTTTATTATCTGGGACATAAAAAAATGAAATAAGACTCAAATAAAAAGAAGCATAATTACATTGAAAGAACTGGAATGCAAAATGGTTTGGAAGGATTTTCCACCAGCTAATTCTTCGCTTGTTTTTCAATACTCGATATAGCAGAAGAGAGAGAAAAAAATATTTTTAACGATTAAAAAGAAATATTTTTCAGATTAAATCATCGACCCAATCAAATATATTTTGAGCCAGAACAAAAATGAGGAAAAGTGGCTTATCACTTTCGTTTAATTTTAAGCTCTATCTTTTAATTGCTTTATTATCACATTGGAGTTTAATATTCTATATTTAAATACGATCCAAATATTAAATTTCACATCATTTCTTTTTTAATTTTCAAAATAGCTGTCAAAATCTTACTTATTAATAAAAATATATTTTAATTTCATTATAAATATTAATATTAGCAATATAAAAATTTTATAAATAATCAAACACGTCATTCTTATTTATTACAATATGGTTCCAAAATCCTTTTAACTGGATCCACTTGTAAATTTTCACATTTTTATCTTTTTTTTATGGTCCATTTTTCCCAATTACAATTGCGATATAATTGTATATAGGACTGAAAGAGAATCTGAAAAAATAGACCATTTCTGACTATTTTTTCACACTTTTTAATAGCCGTCTTTAGAGCTTGTGCCTCAGCTTGGAAACCTGTAGCATGATTTTATAATTTCGTAAGCCTTTTATTAAGAATTATTTTTTACATATTAAAAACTACTATTATAGCTCTGACTTTATTATCACTTTTCGAACTTTTAATTTATAACCAACATTGTAAAAATTTCTATTCCATCCATTTTTGTAAAGTATCAAGATACTCGATTAAGGATAATTAAACGAATCACTTTTCCCAAATGTGGATAAAATGTGTGTAAGTCTTGAAAATAATGCTGATTAAATTCCCCATTAGGTATTCCCAATGTAATGTATCAATTATTTTATGTATTATAATCAAGTATATGGTACATTCCATATACTATTTCACATATTAAATCAACGCTTTAGAAAGTTTAGATTCCTTAATTTCTAAGACACATTTTTATTAAGTTGTAAAAAATTAAAGGTTATCCAAAAGCTTAAATATTTATTTACTAGTCTACTATCTTTCAATACAAATGAACAAGAATTTCATGATCTGAAAATAAATGAATTTAAAATTATTTTTCTAAACTAATAAAATCTAAATTTTAAATATTACTCATTTTCTCAAATTATAAGAAACAGTAAAATACATGTTAAATTATTTTTGTGATGTATAAACAAGTTGTTGTTCCTACATAAAAGAAAAATCTTGAAAAGGCAGGAAAAGACGGTATCCCATCATCCCTCAAAGGTTTAAAGTTGTTTTTTTGGATAAACTTTTCTTACTGAATAGAATCCCCTCATAAAGAACTTAATGATTTAAATGTCTTGATAATTTTATTTAAAATGTGCGCTGCATTTCAATGCAATGTGATGTGATTTCTTTCATGAGTTTTATTGTTAACTTTATTGATAATTAATAAAACTTCTTTCTTAGCTTTATGTCATAAAATAATTCAAACAATTAAAAAATAACAAAAAAGGGAAAATAAAATTTCGTTTCATTTTAATTAAAAACTTCAATTCAAATTTTATTGCAGCACTAAGATTTTTTGCTAAAATTTATTCAAAAATTATTTTTTAAAAATGATTACATTCATAAAAAAATTGCACTACAATTTAATTTATATGAATATTTGTAGAAAGAAATGATAAAATATTTTATATTTGTAATTATTTTGGAATTAATGGGAAAACTGACAAAATTTCAAATTTCTACTGACCTTTGAATCAAAAATTTCTAAAAATATCTAAAATTAGTTTCTAATCAATTTTTTCTCAAGCATATCTGTAAGAGATATAGTATCTCTAGGTTTCAAGTTCTGCTCTTTCAAATGCCAAATTAAACAAAGTAAAGGAAGTCAAGGGACTTTCTTTTCTGCCCAAAAAAAGTTTCAAAACTCACCACCAGGGAAGAAATGATCCTATATACAATATTTTAAGTCAAAACAAGACTTAGAACATTGGATTGAAATTCCTTTTATAGTTTCTAAAACATAAAGCATGTCCCGCTTGGTGGCGAATTTTTGAGCATTTTTTAGGAGGGGGGTAGGACAAAAATTCCCACGACCTTGTTTAAATTATTATCAAGTTTGATAACATTTGGCTCAATAGTTTTTTCTAAAAAGTGTAACTTGAATTATAATATACTTATATAATTTATATACTTCATTAAAAAATTAACCATTTATATATAATAAAAGAAATATCGCAGTAATTACTAAATATTAATAAAAAACTATAATAAGAATAAAGAATTATAATATATATATTTCATTAAAAATTAACCATTTATATAAAAAGAAATATCACTGTAATTACTAAATATCAATAAAAAAAACTATAATAAAAATAAAGAATCATAATATATATACTTCGTTAAAAAATTAACCATTTATATATAATAAAAGAAATAACACTGTAATTTCTAAATATTAATTAAAAAGCCAATAAAAAGAAAGAATATGATCGTAAATTATTAGTAATTTTATTGTTTATTCAATAGTGATAAACATAAAAATTACTTATGTCATTGTAAAACTCTAGCATGTTGTCCTTTCAAAAAAAAAACCTTTCTTTAAGGACAAAGTCTTAAATTTAATTATTACCATCAATGTTCGAATTCCATTGACTTAATGAAGCTTTATTTTTTATCTAAACTAGATCGAAAAAAAGAGAAAACAGTCAATGACTCTTAAAAATTAATCTCTTCTTTTTTTCCCCTTTAGAAGAAAAAAAAATAAGGGGAGAAAATAGATTTTTTTTTATTTCTTTTAATCCTTTGTGCTCTCAAAAAACCAGTTCGATGCAAAAATTAAATTAGTTATTGCATGGACTTATTTATTAGTCCAAAAAATACATACAATTGTTTTGAATTGAATTTCCCTGATAAATTAATATTCATCTTTTTACCACTCTGTAGGTAGCGTTAATAATAATAATAATTAATTAATTAATAGTCAAAATGCTGCACCGCCTTTAATAAAGTTTGTGAGAAAACATTCGAGTGCAAAGGATTAATCACATGTATTTTTTTACTTTGCACACAATTTATACATTGGAAGTCATTTTTTTTCGTATCTAAAATATGATTTTTTGGTAAAATTGTAAAATATAATTAAGTTGTGACTTTAAACAGTTATTGATTATGCATGAGATATTCACATTAGACTTGAGTTGTTACACTTCAACGCTGAATTTTAAAAGAAGTTTTATAAACCGTTCTTGTTGCGATTTGTAGATCGGAATAAGCAAGAATTCGAATTTCTTTTGAGTTTGCGTTTAGAAGTCATTTATTACAAAATAATAAGTGTAATATAATTAAATTGTTTTTATGTGTGTGTTTTGGAGCAATTTTGATTAGTAATAATATATCTTTACACACAAAAAAATCTTTAAAAAAGAGAGTTCAATTGATTTCAAAATTAATATTTTTTTGTATAATTGCATATAAAAATTACATATTTTTTGTATTTTGTTTTTTCAATATATTTCACCTTATTGGAAATAATTATGCATTTTTAAGAAGTGAAATCTATATTAGATGAAGCAATTAGGATGCATTTTTTTTCAATATGCGAAATATATATTTAAAGACGTCTGGTAAATATCAGAGAAAAAACTTCGAAACCAATAAAATTTATGCTGAACATTCACAAGCATGCATTTACGGTCAAGGAAATTAGAGATTTTTTTGCTAATTTTTTACCTTTAAGATTAAAAACTTACTTAAACTAATTTTAGTGTTTTCTTTATGTCTCATGGGAATATGTCTTACAGCTTGTGAAATGAAAAAAAGCTAAATTTCATTTTACAAGTTTTAGCTTTAAAATCAGTGAAATTTTTGTTAAATATTCGCATGCATATATATGTCTATGAAAAATAGCATAATTTTTATGTTGACTTTTGACAGCCTTTCAAGCATAAGAATTGTCTTAAATTAATCATAATATTTTATTTAGTCTCATTGGAATAATTCTTCCTGTTTCAAAACATACAAACTGCATTTTTTGAAGTTTCAGCTAAAGAATCAGTGAAATTTGAGTGAAACATTCGCACGCATATGGGTATGAAAAATAGCATAGATTTTATGCTGATTTTTGACAGCCTTTTGAGCATAAAAATTGTCTTAAATTAATTCTAGTATTTTTATTTAGTCTCATTGCATTTTTATTTAGTCTGGATTAAATTGAAATATTTTTTGATACATGAAGAAATAAACTGAATTTTATGAAGTTTCAGTTTTGAATTTTATGAAGTTCATGTGTGTGAAATATTCGCACAAAGTTCATTCAAAGCACATTCTCTTCAATTTTGAAATTAGTAAAATATGTTATGAAAATTCATAGATGATTCTTTGATAAATCTCATCAATTTCTGTGTCGATTTTTAGTAGTTTTTCAAGTATAAAAATTGCTTTAAATTAAGTTTAGTGTTTTTATTTGGTCTCGTGAGCCTTACAGTTTTAAAAAAGATAAACTTCATTTTTATGAAGCATTTATCTCGCCTCTCTTCGAACAAGAATTTAATTTCACAAATGAGGCTCAGTTGGCTTTCCTTCCCAAAGGCGCAAAAAATTTAATCGAAAACGAGCAAAAAAACTCTCTTCAACTGATACATAGGTGATTTTTTTTTGTAATGCTAATTTATCTAATCTGCCAGACACCATTACACAAAAGACCTGTGTCGCTTTTTTTTCTCTATTTCTTTCTTTTCTAAAAGCCTACGACGGTGGATAATTTTCTCCAGAATATTCATACGAACTGGAATCGAAAATTAAAAGAAAAAAATTGGATTCAATAAAAAGTTCTAAAAAATCTTTTAGAAAGACTTTTCTATTAGCCAACTTCAAAAGAACTTAATTAATATACTTACATTTAAAAGACTCCAAAGTTTCAAAACTCTCGTCTCTGGAGGATTTTTTTTAATTCTTTCTCTTGATTATCTAACACTCTTTCTGCAAAGAATGAGAAGTTGGAAAAGAATACTTTAAAAAAAAATAAAAGTAAAATTGAAACCAAATGAAAGACTATTTTAAAGAATCTTTTTTTCTAAATTTTTTTTCTTCTTCTCATTTCAGTTTTAATCGTTTTTATAACTTTTTCAATTACGATTCATTTTAACTTCGAAAACAAAATCGAATTCTTTCTCATAAAATATAATTTCAATTTTCGAAATCAACCAATCAGAACACCTCATATATTTGATTCGTATCGATTCATAAATGACAAAATAAAATTTTTTTTATGTATTCATAAGTTGTGCGAAATTTAGATTCTGAAACTTCATTTTACATTATGGAATAAATCTATGAAATAAAAAGAAAATAATACTTTGAAAATTTAAATATGTATATTTCATATTCAGCATCTTACTAAAATGATTAAGATTAAGAGTTAATTTTTAAATTGCCCCAGAATAAATAAATATGTAAATACATAAATACATTTCTGAGATGCTTTTAAATCAAACAATTCGATATTTGAAGTCTAATGGAATTATTTGAGTAGTTACTTAAATTTAGAATTAAAATTAAGCATATTTTCTTAAAATATTGATAACATTAAATCCCATAATATGCTAGTAAAAAATAATAAACCAATCATTTTTTTAATATTTTTATCAAGATATTTTACAATTCAAATCTTTATTTTCATTTAAACACTGACAGAAAAATAATTTAAAGCAAAATAAAAAAATAATTCAACAAATATTTAATTTGAAAGTCATTTCATTTTGTAACATATTCCAATTTGATAGTATTTCTTATATTAAATGATTTTTAATTATTTTCTAAATGCATTAGTTAACAAAGAATTCATAAATTTTTAAATATTACACTAAAAGATTTAAGCAAAATAATTTTAAAATAGAATCAGGGTTTTAAGTTTAAAAATATAAATTTCTTATTATTCAGAATAATTATATCAACAATTGTTTTTTTGAAATATTTTTTTCATGGAATTCCCACTTTTTGAGTGAATTATTTTTAAAAAAATCAAACCTTCAAAAGAAATATATCTTTTTTATTTGAGAGCTTTATACAATAATTTTACCGAAAACTCGCTGGTATATTGCTCACTTACTGAATTGAAACTGTGCAACAAACTTGAAATGCATTTTTAAAGGCATCTTCCTTAATAACCATATTAAAACAATTCAATGTGAAAATTTTGCAAGCTTCCTAAAGAAATATTACCTCTTTTAAATCTTGAATTTGACACGAATCTGGAAGATTGATTTTGTATAACATTAGCATCGATATTGAGAAAATTATATTATATATATATATATATATATATATATATATATATATATAT
>JAOUZG010019144.1:2572405-2586708 GCA_026289955.1 Argiope argentata
AAAAAAAACTAGACACTTTGTCAGGGTGATTATTTATGTTGCAGATTTTCACTTGAGAATTAGTTATTTCTTTTCAGTAATGATTAAGGGGCGAGTTCTCCAGATGAGCTATGCTTGTTTTGTAAGTTTCTACGAATGTTGTTCTTTGCATTCGTTTCAATTTTGTTTTATCTGACCTATATCTTGCATTTTCATGAAGAATTTTCTTCTATGAATTTTTTTTCTGTTTTGTTACTATGCTCAGCATGCTTATCACGTGAATGCTTCATATTCATAATATATTTATTAATAACGTAACAAATGCAAAAAAAAACGAATTTGTGCTTCAGTTTAGCAACCACATTGGAAATTAAAAATAGCTTAGGCCTTGACTATGTACTATAGCATTTAAAATGAATTAAAATAAATTTTTATTCTACAGAAAATGTAATAATTTCCACAAATTCATTAAAATGTATCGTAAAACATGCAAGCAAAAAGAAGTTTAATTCTTATTGACGGCTAATAGAAACTTCTTATCTATTAGCCGTCCATGTCATCGGTTTCAGTTGTTCTAGAGCCCTCAACTATCACAAAACCGGAACTACACCACGAAAAAAAGTTCTTTTTATCATTTGGTGGGATCAGAAAGCCTTAATTTTCTACCTTCCTTCCTCAAGGAGAAACAAATTCTACGAAATATTGTCAACAACTGGATCAATTAAAAACTACCATATCAAAATAACGGCCAGAATTAATGATTCGTTGAGACTTTTTTTTTCTTCATGTTCATACATGCAAGCGAAACCACATATTGCATTAGTAATCAGAGAGAAGCTCTTATAGTTTGGTTGGGATGTTTTACCACGTCCTGCAAACTCTCCAGACCTCACTCCATCTAATTATTACTTCTTTCTGTCTTTAAAAAACATTTTCGTGATAAGCGATTCTATTTTTCTCTCAAATTTAATCAATAAAAACGCATTAGCGAAATAAAAGAAGAAATTTCGAAGATTATCTCTTACCCAAAACATAACAATTTTGAAAAGAAAGCATAATAAGGCTTCCTAAGAGATGGAAAAAACATAATAGAGCAAATGGGTTCTTATAAAACAAAATAAATCATATCTTAAATAGTAAATATTGCGTATTCATTTTATATTAAAAATAGGAAAAAAAAACTTATGGGACACCCCAATATATTTATTGGATATTAATGAGGAAAAAAATATACTTTTTAAAGATTTCAAAAATTAATATAATAATTCCTTTAACCGAATTATTACTATGTAAATCGGACACATAAAACATCTAACCATTACGCAACATTTTTTAAATGCTGAAAACCAAATTAACGTCAGTTTTAATTGCCATTTTCTTTGCAGAAACCATTTCATTTATCTGATATTGCTTCATCTCCTTAACCATCCGATTTAAAAGCACACATCCAATAAATCGGGACCTTGGAATCACTTTAAAAGGGTAATGACTCTCAAACATCAAGTGAGTAACTGAGATTACCATTTTCTAAAGCCAGGCACTGTGAGTCCTTCACCCGCTTAAGTGACTGACTCTGGAAAAAAGGAGACTCTTAAGCAAATAACGGAGTTCGCATTCTTTCCTTTTCAGCGATGAAAAGCAATTAGGTTTATTAGAGATTTCCTGTCAACGAACACTTAGAGAATCTAAGCTATTCCTAACAAGTTGGCTGGGGGAAAGACCCTCGAGAATTGAGTTCCGACAACCCCTCTTGATTCTCTGAATGTGAAGAATCGTCCCCAAATCCCCAGAGGATTTCCTCCCCTTACCCTAAAGCGTTGTCATTCAGTTGTCATGCTGTCAACTTTTAACGAAGATGTCACAGAAGGATGTGAATGCTGACAAATTGTTTAAAGTATATAAAAATTGGATTTTTTCCCTTCTTTTTTTAGCAGATATATCTTAGCATTTCATAATAATGATATTTAATATATATAACTTAATATAAATTTTATATGTATTAACTTCAAAATGAAAGAATCGAACACTCTTTATAATAATTTAAATAAAATGAAATCTACAGTCTCAAATTTCAAGTTATCATGTGAGAACATTATTATTTTAAGTGATTATTTGTCCTACTTAATTTAAGTCATTAACCAGTTTAAACCGGTTTGAAAAAATTACGAGACTTTTCTCTCTCTCTCTAATGATATTTTTTTAAACTTCCATCTTAACTTTTTCTAGCTTTTAAACAAAGTTTTGGAGCAAGACTGATTTTAAGATTTTTTTAAAAAAAGTAATTTTGACGAAAAGTTCACTAATACTGGAAGCATGTGTATATGTGGTAAAATTCAAAGAATCTAATGCAAGTTGATATTAAAATTATATTCTAATATTTACAGAATTTTGAAAAATACAATTAGTAAGAATGAGCTTATAATATCATCGAAGAATAAATACAATGTTTTACATAAATGCGATAGTTAAAACTGAAAGAGAATTAAAATAATAATATTCTGAGCGCGAGAATAATTATTTAAAGGTAAGAAGCCATAAAAAAATATTTGTTTAGAATTCTAAAAAAATAAATAAAAAACATAATGATAATAATAAAACAAAAAAACAACAACAATGATAATCTTCTAAATGCGAGATTAATTATTTAAAGATACAAAATTGTAAACAAACTGGAGGATTACGTCATTTCATAGAAACGACAAACAAAAAGAAATTGATAGTAACTTTAATTAAATATTTCAAACAATACTGGCAAAATAAAACTTCAAATTTCATGTATCAGGGGACTCGCTATCTACCAATGAAAAAACGAATATTTCTTGCCTACGTTTTTTTTAATACACCAAAAAACCCCATAACCAAACAACATCATGTTCTCACATAATAATAAACAGGATAAATATTTTTTTTAAAAAACTGCAAATTAAAAAGTATTTTTTAAAAGTAAATATAGTGAATTAAATTTGTTGGTATGTTAGTACAAGATAATCAAGTATTTTCATTTGGCATTCTAATAAAATGCAAAAAAAAATTAAATTATAAGCAATAAATATTTTTTATATAACTAAGGTTACGAAAAACTATAATATAATCATATATATCGCACTCATATTTTTTATATTTTTATTTAAAAAATTAAAGAAAATTTCCTTAATAAAGAATTCTAGCATAAATTTATCAGTTTAGAATTTTATCATGTGATAACATCAACGTCTTACTGATAATATTGGAAATATTTAACAACTGAGTTCCTAAAATAGGAAAGTATCTACATTTATTTCGAATCTTTTAATATTAAACATCCATACATTTGTAAAATCATTTATAGTTTAAAGATAATTTATTTTACTGTCAGAAATTGAAACACATATCACAAGAGTATTATATTAATTTTGAGAAAATTAATATAATTCAGATATATTATATTTTATACAGACTATATTATGCACTAGATTATATTTTATGTTTTACAAATATTATAATTGTAAAAATAGGATTAAAATCTTCAATATGCAAATATGTTCATTATGTAATTATGAAAATGAATATAATTTGATAAAGAATAAATGGGAAACAAAACTCAAACGAATTTATAAAAAAATTTTCATTGTTCAAAAATGAATAAATAAATATTCGTTATTTTTTTAAACAGACTTTCAACTTAGTCATGAATCTTAAAAAGTCTATTATCTTCTAAAATAAAATATCTCCCAATTTTTAACAATTAAATAACTCATTTAACTATTAAAGGAATTATTAATTTCATTAGTATATGTCTTAATTATTTGCCATTTTGAAAATGAAAGAATTTACAATTCATTTTAGTTTGGATAATTTCCAAGAAGTTGAAATGTTCAAATAAAATATATTTGCCAAAGTATCACGTTTCTGCAAGTGACAATTTATTACATTGGATGTATTCTTCTGACATTTCAATCCTTAATTTTATTCAAAGTTTTAGGGGAAATAGAACAAACAGTCATCACTGACATTGAAATGTGATCATTGCTTTTTGAATATTCAAAGTTAGAAAATCGTGTATCATTTTAAATGATAAATTTCTTTAATTTTATTTATTTCTTTAATTTTATTTATTCTTTATTTATTGCCTGAAAACATAGATAGAATATAAATAAGAAAGTTAAATGAAACTTTATTATTATTAAACTTTAAAATTATATGACATAACTATGTAAAGAATATTCCAAGGTTTCCTGATTTTATAATTTTTTTAAAGTTAGAATATTTGGGTAGGAGTATGAATTTTATGAAAATATTGAATTTATATCACTATTAAAAGGCCTTATAATTTGTTCTATTAAATATTTTTAAAAATTTTCGAAATTATTGTTTCGTAATTTGAATTTTGGATACACTAATTGTAGTCTTAAACATATTTTCTATATAAACACTTTTTTAAATAAGAGTACCGAGAATTTCGTGTCAATATAATTTTTTTGGTACATAATATTGAAAATATTACGCTAATAAAAGTGTGCTACGACAAAAAGCCAAAAAGTGCCAGAAAATCGGTACGAAAAAAAAATAAGTCAATGTATGAAACAGTATTCTTATTAATATTTTCTAGTGTATTTTCTCTCTCTCTTATTTGTAGAAACTTTTCTGAACTTTTCAATCCAGGTTTTAGAGGAATTTTTTCAGATTCGATTCAAAAATTTTCCTTGTCTTGATTTTTACATTCTTCTTAGAATAGAACTTTTTGTAAGTAAGAATGTGCTGCAAAGTTTTACGCAAGTAATTATCAAAAAAAAATGTTATCGAAATGTAATGTAAAAAAAGAATTTTTCAAATCAGAAACAGTCAGTTTTTATGGAATAATTAGTTCCTTAAGCAACTGAACAACAAACATGATTAAGAATAACCCACCATAATTGATCCGGTTATAGGATGATTAATTCCCTTTCAAAACCTTCACCTAACCTTCCAGTAATAGTTCAATTATTTGCTAAAAGCTCTAAACAGATGTTACTGTGCATATTGGGGTGAACACTTCATAAGTCATATAACAACCTTTGCACAAGAGTAATTACTTTTGTCTAGTGCTATACTCGGCTACAAACCCTAACGTTGCAAGTTTGGTCCTAGATTAATCTATATATTCATTCACAATGGTGACCCGCCTCTTTGAATTAGCAATTTTCCTACAGCTGTTGTGGTGCCCTCTACTGACAGTACAAGTCATCAGGTGCATTATGTAGAACAACTAACATAACAAACCATCAACATTATCCACACATTTCTCAAACGGTCTTACAGAATCGTTCGTTTCACCACGACTCAATTGTGTGAGATTATGTGGGGAAAGCTTCATAAGACAGAAAACATTTGTCATTCGGCGACAAACCCTAACGTGGCAAGTTTGGTTCTAGATTAACCTATACATTCATCCACAACAGTCGTTCCGCATCCTTTAATAAGCAATCTTCGCACAGCTGTTGTGGCGTCCTCTACAGGAAGCACAAGTGGTCAGGCACATTAGATACAACAGCTAACATAATCAGCCATCACCACCATCAGCACAAACAGCTCATACACGCTGTAACAGAATCGTTCGTTTCATCATGACTCACTTGTGGGAGAGTATGTGGTGAAAGCTTCATCAGACAGATGGCATCCTCCGCACACAAGTAATTACTTTTAACTAGTGGCTACGCTACTCGGTTATAAACCCTAAAGCTACGATTTTTCAAATTTTTGCAAGGTTTACGGTAAAAAACATAGAAAAGTAAGGAACTGAGGTAATTAAAAATATTTACTACTTTAAAAATTTATGTCTGCATCTTAGAACAAAAATACTCCAACATTTTTACACTCTTTTCACTCTTAAAAAGGTATGAACTTAGGGGACAGCCCCCTAGTTGCAGCATACTGCACTGATGCCCATTCCCACCACAAGAAACTAAGAGAACTGCTCAAATTTTCTAGCTGTTACGTCTGACATCTCCAGCCATCCTTTAAACAGAAATGTTCAGAAGAAGTGATGAATACGGATTGGTAGAGAACATTAGATCAACTCCCTGATAGAGAATCTCTTCTCCCCTCTTTCCCCAAACTTAGGGGGTTGCAGACGAGATTTGACACAGCAAATTGAGTAAATGGGGGAAGGGAACTGAATTCCACATGAATTCGCCTCCCCAAGTGCATTCGTCTGAATCAGATGGACAATTTAACATGTCACGCCCAATCTCGAAACTCAAGTGAGTTTATACTGCTATGGAAGACTTAGAACGTTGTTGGTATTTAATGCATTTGTGTTTTAAGTGAATACTTAAAAATATTAATATTAATATTTTTTTAATTCAAAAGAAGCAATTCTTTTAGAAGGGACCAAATGTATTTCAAATATTCTCGAAAACGTAAGTGCAGGCTTATTTTTAAACTCCTAAAACAACTTTGTCATAAAATTGAAAAGTTAAAATATTTATCCCCGTGTGTAATACATCACAAATAATTTTATACAAACAACTTCGGATTCAAGCATTTAAATTACATGCAGGAAAAGCCTCCTATGATGGATTCAAAACGGTCCTTGCGAATTACTGCCTGATTGAGTAAGTAATAATTTCTTCAGTAATGGCATTGGTAAAATACAAAAACCTCTCATGTTACTGATAAACTGAAGTATAATACGTCATATTTCGCAATACTTTAATTCAAAAGAATAAGCATTTTTTTCGTATCAAGATGACATTAAATTATTTTTTTCTTTGAATACAGTTTGAAATCGGGAAAATTACTTTTACTGCAATATTCGCTAAAGTTGTATCTGTAGACATTCTTAATTAAATGCTGAACTGATGGCAAGTTGATGAAAAGAATTAATATATGGGAAAATACAAAAATTATGACGATATTTCTAGAAGGATTGGAGATTCAAAGATTCTTCTAATAAATAACATTCCTTGCCGGAGACTATAAAAGAAAAACTACTGGATCAAGAATACTCTATTTGGAATGTTAATCATAGATTACTGGATCTAGACGCTATAATTGTTAGTTGAGCGTTCTTGCAGTTAGAGATTTTCTATCTACTGATATTATCCGTTTTTGCAAGCTCAGTTTTTTGTATATGTGTCATCTGCGTGTTTGTTACCTGTCTTGTGAAATAAACAATCCTTTTATAACATCAAAACTCTTGGAATTATTACACAGCATAAACGCTATCATTCTAATATTGTTACGGGATTCATTGTGCTTATTCGGTTAAACGACTTCCGTCATAAAAAATATTAAGGAATATCCCGACATTATATTTGTTTATACCATAAATTTTGTTCCAAAATCAGGAAGCAAATTATTAAAAAAAATAAATTGCAGTAGGAGAAGACATTGCAGAGTTTAATATTAATTTACATGATCAGCAAATATGTTTTTGCTAAAAGATATAACTTCGCTAACTCTTTAATAAACACCATTTCTTATCACAACAGAAACTACTGATTGTAAAATTAAATTCATTCATAATCGTCCCGACATGTTTTTTTTTAAATTCCAGCAGTAAATATCAGAAAATAGTAAATAAATTCACTTTTTTAATTAAATTCATTTGTTCAGAAATTGCTGCATTATTCTTTTGCTGATATCTACAAAAAGAATAAAAAGTAAATTCTACACTTATTTAACCTTAATAAATACCCAAAAGTCGAAGTCCTGATTATTACTTTTTATACTTTATTATGATAATTACATACTTTTACCCTTATATTTGATTTCTTTCGTGTTTGTAAGTATGGTATTTTATATTTGATTTTTTTAACTCTTTTTGAGAGCGCTTCAAAAGCAGAAAACCAGCCAGCAAATTGAAGTGAAGAGAAGAGAGTTGAATGAGAAGAGAGACAATGGAACAGTGAATAGTTGAATATGAGCAGCTCTATAATGTTGTTCTTGTATTAAATTTTGTTCTGTTAATCTTAACTGTTAAGTGAAGTATGTGAATGTTAATTAAATGTTGTTAAAAATTATATTTGCTGTCATACCAATTATTCTCGTTTACATTTGTTGATGGAAAGGGCAGTCTCTGCTTTTCTTTCCAATAGTGGAATAGAAATTAAAAAAATCTCGGCAGTACCGACACTCTTTTTATATCTTTATAATATATTTGAGTTTTGAAACTCATATACTTGTATTAATCGATGAAATAAATTAAACTATCCAAATATTTATAGAACTTAACTATCGATTAATCGATTAATTTATTAAATCTTAACTATATAACAGGAGTACAGTCATGTAGTGGATTTAAGAAGAAAATTTAAAAAATTTCAACGTTGCAACAAAGAATTAGAGATCAAAGACTAGGGAAAAGAAAATAAATTTCAAATATTCCACTTATTAATTCTTACGAAAGTATGTTGACAAAAACTGTTTGTATAGTATAAAATATAAGAAAATGTCTTTTTCTATCACATTTTTTTTCTTTTGTATCACTTTTATAAATAATTATTGGAATTAAAACAAGTAACGTCAAAAAATCAAATCCATTCCCACAAAAGTTATTAGGAAAATGTTATTTTAGCTACATTTTATTAAATAATTACAATTGTTGTAATGTCTCGTGTTCCTCTTTAGAACGCAAGGAAGGGTACAGTAGCTTCTGAGGGTATGGACACTTAGAAGCACACGAGGGTAGAAGTCTGACTTATAACTCACGTACGACACAAACCCTTTTTACGGGGTGGACTTCATTCATTCATCCAAAAATCATAATTCAGATCTGAAACAGAACAATAACTTCTGACACAGTACTCTCAATAGTATTACTCTCCACGTGGAACAATTTCGTGACCACCACAGATACAACGTCTAACACAAACGATGAGTCTTCGGCTGGCAGGTTCAAAATCGCTGACACAGGGATGCGGATACAAATCCTACCAACCAAGCCAATAATTATATTATAAATAATTGACCAACAAGTTAAAGTAGGATTGAGTTTCCAACTCCAATTGAACATTTAAAATTTTTCAACGCAAGATGCAAGGTTGTTTCAACACAAGATTTTCTACACCAGTTGGTGTAACACAATACAGATTAGAAATTTCTGATTTCTTTATTCTGTATTATTTTAATTTAAAATGAATCGGAAAAATCGATTAATTAATAATGTTCAATTTTAAATGCATCAAACATTATGAAAATGTATAGCATCGTTTAAAATTATTGGCCGAAAAAACGTTAAGCCGTACATTTTTAGTATGGATAAAAAACAGAATTCCTTACTTATTTGTCGGAGGGGAAATAAAGATTTTTGTTAAGCAAGTAAGTTTTTATCTAATTAATAAAAAATGAAAAAATTAATATTTGAAAAAGCAGTATTAACATCTAATGTCGTCCACTACAAGTTTAAAAATGTTTACTCGAACTTGATTTTATGAATAAAAAAATATTTTATTAACGATTGAAAATTTGTACATATATATATATATACACTGAAGTGACAAAAGTCATGGAATAGCTGTTAATATCGTGTCGATCCTCCTTTTGCCCGGCGAAGTGCAACAACTCGACGTGTTATGGAGTCCACAAGTCGTTGGAAGTCCTCTGCAGGAATATTGAGATATGATGTCTGTATAGACGTCCATAATTGTGAAAGTGTGGATGGTGCAGGAGTTTGGGCACAAATGGACCTTTCGATGCTGTCCCATAAATGCTCGATGGGATTCATATTGGGTGATCTAGGTGGCCAGATCATGCGCTGGAATGGTCCGGAATGTTCTTCAAAGCAATCGCGAACAGTTCTGGCCCGGTGACATGGCGCATTGTCATCCATTAAAAACCCATCGTTGTGTGGGTACGTGAAGTCCATGAATGGCTGCAAGTGATCTGCAAGCAGCTGAACATAACCATTTCCAGTCAATGATCGGTTCAGTTGCACCAGAGGACCGACTCCATGCCATGTAAAAACAGCCAACATACCATTATGCAGCCACCAACCGCTTGAACAGTGCCTTGCTGACAGTTTGGGTCCATGGCTTCGTGGGGTCTGCGCCACACTCGAACTCTAACATTAGTTCGTAACAACTGAAATCGAGACTCATATGACCACGCCACGGTTTTCCACTGGTTTAGGGACCAGTCGATATGCCCACGAGCCCAGGAGAGTCGCTACAGGCGATGTCGTGCTGTCAGTAAAGGCACTCGAGCCGGTCTTCTGCTGTCATAACCACGGAAGAGAAATTTCGACGCACAGTCCTATCGGACACGTCCCTCGTACGTCCCACATTGATTCCTGCAGTTATTTGACGAAGTGTTGCGTGTCTATTAACATTGACCATTCTACACTAATGTCGGTGGTCCCGGTCGTTAAGTGCAGGTGGTCGCCCACTGCGCTCTCCATGATGTGATGGGATGCCTGAAATTTCATACTCTCGGCACACTCTTGATACTGTGGATCTCGGAATGTCGAATTCACTAACGATATCCACAATGGAATGACCCATGCGTCTAGATCCAACTAACATTCCCCGTTCAAAGTCTGTTAATTCTCGTCGTGCCGCCATAAATCATGAAAAACCTGTTCACATGAATAACTTGAACGCAAATGAAAGCTCTGGAAAACGAACTGCGCATTTATACTTTTTCGCTGCGATACTACTGCCATCTGTATATTTGCATATTGCTATCCCATGACTTTTGTCACTTCAGTGTAAATATATATATGGAGAATTTGAGCTAGTACGGTTTAAATAAACATTATTTTATTTTATATTTTTAATGATATTTTTACATTTTCCATATCATTGCCTCGGCTTCCAAATCCATAAATCTGGAAAAAATATGCAAATATCTAAAAAACTCAAAGAATTTAGCAAAGTAATGATCATTTCTTATTCAGCCATTATGCTCAATGAAGCACTTGTGAAATAAATACTACACTGAAACGAGTAAGTTTTATTCAATTTTTATCCATGCTACATTGCGAAGCAGGGCAGTAGCTTCAAATTATAAGAACCTAAATTAAGAAAATTGCCTACCGAATATTTCTTCGTTGGAATCCTGAATTTCATTTTATGAAATGAGGACTTAGATACTAGAGTTTTATCTCTATCAAAATTATTATTTAATATTTCAAAAACTGTTTAAGGAAAATTTCAAATTTTACTAATGGAAACTTTAAAATGTTGAACAAATCAATCCTGCCATTCTTTAACCAAAATCTCATATCAAAAGCAGAACATAAAAGCTAACGGGTTTTTTTTTATATCACCAATGGCATCATATTGTGTTTCGTGACTACATTCTACCTCTTACGTAAGTACTTATACGAATTTTATGCTTTTTGCTCTTGCACAATAAATGTCATAGCAAGAAAAATATTTATTGATGGTATTCAGAGAGAATATCAAATGATTCCTAGATCAATGACCCTCGAGAATGATAGTATATATGACAATTTTGGACACAGTAATGAAGGTTCCTGAAAATACAAGACTTATGACGATGTCTCTATTGAAAGTAAAATCGGGTAGATTTGATTTTCTAGATCTAAATGAAACTTTTTAAAGCTAGGCGATCCCTCGAAGTGATAGTACTCTCTTAGGAGTATCGAAAGAAAAAACAAAAATTAAAATAAAAGAAATATAAACAAACTGAAATCCACGGTCACAAATTTCAAGTTATCATGTGAAAACATTATTATTTTTAAGTGATTATTTGTCTTAATTAATTTAAGTCACTAACCAGTTTAAACCGATTTGAAAAAAATACGAGATTTCTCTCTCTCTCTCTCTCTCTCTTGATGATAGTTTTTTTTAACTTTCATTTTCAATTTATCTAGCTGGTAAACAAAGTTTTGGAGCTCGACCAATTATAAGATAAATTAACCAGTAGTTTCGACGAAAAAATGTACACATAACTGTACCTCTACGACACATAGATTGAGAAAATGCGAGAGAAAATGAATGACGTCATATCTGGTTTAAGGGAAAAAGACCATTTGGCCGCTGGATTGAGCATCCGGACTCTGTTTCATGGCCACCACGATCTCCAGATCTGACCTCTTTAGATTTCTTCCTATGGGTTCATGTAAAGGAAATGGTTTATTGAAACCCAGTTACTTCAGAAATGTACTTAGTTCATTCGTCTTGATACTGCGTTTAATTTTGTGGACACTATGATGATGAAATGTGTACAATCAGCCATTGCAGGAAGAGCGCATGCATGCCCCCATATGCGCGAGGGACATTTCGAATATCTCCCTAATTAAAATAATTCAAGTACATAAATTCAAGTTCCGAATAAAGGTATTTTGTGTAAACCAGATATAAATTCATTCCATTTTTCCTCGATTTTCTCGAAAACTAGGGAACTTAGAGGTACAATTCTCAACATTTGGATGTATTCTAAACAGTGAATCTGGATATGCAAAGCTTATCCGGTCTTTCTGGAACACCCTGTATATCGCATATGTTAGGGTCTCATACCCACCTGATTTTTTTATTTATATATTTCATTCAAAAAGAAATAATCATTGCTTTTATTTATACAGGAAGATAATTAATAAATAAATTTAAAACATAAAAAAGACATTTACATTTTTAATTTATAGAAAATATATATTTAAATTAAGAACATCAAATTCTTATAGAATTTGTAATCTAATTTTTTATTTTTATTTTGAGGCCATTATTATCAAATGACAAATTATCATGTATGATCCATTTTCCAAAAAAATAAAATTCAGTTTCCACATTCTAAGCATTTTTTTGTTGTAATTTGTGGTAATCAATTTTATAAGCAAAATTTATATACATTTGATTTGTATATAATATTTATAATGTCTTTGATAATACAAAATAATTATTTTATCTTAATATTTATTTAATCATTATTAAATAAATATTATTGATTAATTTTAATTAGTTATTATTTCTTAATAATACAATTTTGCATAATATAACATCATTAAGAAATAATAACTATAATTTATTAACATGTAATTTGATAATTTGTATCAAATAATTTCTTAATGTTATTTATCATAATCAAATTCGATATAAATATTACGTAGGACATTTTCTTAATTTCTTTTCTACTATTTTTATAATACATCATTTTTTAAGACCTTACAAAATATCTTCACTTAAAATAACACTGTCACTTAATTATATTCTAACAAAAATATCACTTCCTAAAATCCGAAATCAAAAATATTTTTAATTTATTTCATCGAATTAATCATAAATACAATAGAAAATTCTAAGGAACATAATTTCAAAATTAAAAGTAACAAATGCGCATAGAATCATTTTTTTCGATCATACATATTTTCATTTCCATTAAAAACATTCGTAATTGATCCATACATTATCAAATGACTTATCCCACTTTCGCCCAGATCCACGGTTTATGTATGCGAGAATTGTAATACTCATTTTCATCGCATTTTCCAAACGGAATTAACGATTTCAGTAACGGACTTTGATGTTAAAAATGGCTGCTTGCAAATCCTTTCCTATCATTTGTTTCTGCAGTCGATTAAAGCGAAAATGAATCGCATCTATTATTCTGGAGGAGCAATTTTTCCCCAAAAATGCGGAGTGGGATGATTAATTATTACGGTTGAAGGAATTAAAATAACGGTAAAGTATTAAAGAGGGGACGCACTTTATGTAAATGGGAAACTGTTTGCACGAACGTGTTGGAATCCGGCGTTGTTGATAATTCGAGTTGGAATTATTCCGCGTTTCGTTTAAATAATTAAGCGAGCGAGTATTAAATATGTTGTTGCAACAATGATTCCGTTTTATTGAATATTTTTGAAAAATGGTGTTCTTAACTGGCATTTCTCTATCTTTCGTAATGCTGAATAAATTCAGACGTCACGACTTCGATTTTGTTATTTATGACTATTATTTATCTCTCAATCTTTATAAAATTCGATAAATTGCGAAAATGATAAAATACAGAATCCAACTCTGTAAGATTATGAATTCTCACGATTTTTTTATGTAAAAAATAAGAACCCTGTTTTTAATGTTTCAATTCGTACTATTAGCTCACACTCTAAGTATATATATATATATATATATATATATATATATATATATATATATATATATATATATATATATTAACATGTAGCGGATGACACTTGAAGTAACTACAGTTTTTTCAAATATTAATTCATTAATCAAATTTCATTCATTTTTAATACTTTAAATTGAGTTTCAGCCGTTTGTAAAGAAAATTAAAATCAACAGACAATAGCTCAATCGCTAATATTGGAGGATTTCAGTATTTTTCAATTGTTGAAAAATAAAGGTTCAATTCTTCTAAAAAATTAATAATTTTTTGATAAATTA
>JAOUZG010019144.1:2586808-2601002 GCA_026289955.1 Argiope argentata
GGCAAGATATATGTATAAAAAAAAAGACCTGTTTTTTTTGTTTTAATTCTTGTTATTAGCTCACACTCTATATATATATATATATATATATATATATCTATATATATATATATATATATATATATATATATATAATTCAAATTTTCAGTCGTTACTGAAATAGTTTTTATTCATCCAATCAAGTCCATACCCATTTTTTAAAACGTAGTGGACGATATTTGATGTTAATATTGTTTTTTTAAATATTAATTCATTAAATTTTTATTAATGAATTAAAAACTAACTTTCACTCCAAAAAATCTTTTCCCCGCCACTAAATAAGTAACAAATTCAGTTTGTTTTCACCCACACTAATGAGGTTAAGCTTAACATGTTTTCGGCCGATTATTTCAAACAATTCTGTTTATTATAATGTTTGATGCTTCTAAAACCAAGCATTGTTAATTAATCGATTTTTTCCGATTCATTTTGAAGTACTTTCGAATTAAAATAACACAGAATACAGAAAATTCAAAGTTTCTAATCTGTATAGCGTTCCCCATATGATGTATTAAAATCCATTCTTTTGTGTTGTCACATTTGGCTTTAAATCTTCAATTGGTTTTGAAAATTCAATGCTTGCATAATTTTTTCATCAATTATTTATAGTAATTAACTATTGTTAGGCCGGGATAGTCTGGTTGGTATGAAGTTGGATTCGCATCCCTTAGGCTGCGAGTTAGAATACATTATTTAGAAAGGAAAATGGAAAACTGCCAGAAAGTTTATTTATATTTTGCAGCTTAATATTGTGATTCTGTTCACTTTGATTTTCAAACAATTAGGGTATTTTTGGTTCAGAGATCGATTATACCTTTTCCATGTTAAGAGATTTGATTGAATTTATATTTACATTCTGTGATCCATCTACCGAGTTATTTCGCATTCTACATTGAATTCGATGTGATTTATCATTTTAGCATCATATTTTATTATTATTTCTTTGACATAAATGGACCACAATTCTTAATTATGATCTATTCTTCATCTTCCGATAGCGAGTAAGTGTACGATTTTTATAAATTGATTAGATTTGCCTTTCATTCATGAGATAATCTTTACTGATTTAAATATTTATCATCTTAATTAAGTTTCACGTTGCAACACTTATCGGGTTAACCCCCTAACCGGTTTATTTTCCTTACTATCTAATAAGATGACACCTTCTATTTTGGGAATATTTTCTTATTTTGATTCAAATGGAAATCCATCGAATACTTGGCTGATCTACGTATTCGAAGTCCTTTTACTATTGAATTATAATTGTTATGAATGATTTATGTTTTGTTTACAACTATCAAAATTCGATAAATCGATGCACGTACGAAGTACGGGCAAACCGGTTAAGGGGTTAAGTAATATTGTGTAAAATCTCTCAATACCAGTAGGTAAAATCTCCAAGATTTATAACAGGATTGTGTTAAATAAGTTACTTAAAATCAATATTTCTTTTATGATTCACATCTAAGATTGATATATTCTGAGTTTGATTTTTATTCATTTAATTTCAGGAATATTTAATATTCTACTTACATCTCAGCTCCCACTTCCATATTTTTTTATATCCATCTGAATGCAGGAATGCAGTCCCGTTTCTAATCACATGAATCAATTGCAAATTGTTGCCATCAACATTATTTAAAAGTCATGTGCTTATTTTTATAGCGTTACATTTTCATTTACTTCTCTTGGGATAAAAGCAATACATTTTACGCTTACAATATTCAAAGTTAAGGAACCTCATTTCTCAATCTGTATGCCATAATATTTACAGCGAAAGGGCAGAAAAAAAATGCGCCATGAAATAAATTTCTTCCCAAATTAATTTTTAAACACACGAACCGCTTATTCCGACGTTTTTCTTTTCTCCCAATTACCCCAATACATCTCTCTGGTCCAATAACTCTATCGAATTTTCCAGGCTGACCTGAAAAGCTATTACCAGAGGTGTATTCCCGACAAGATGTCACGCGATTCGATCGTTTGTATCTGTCCCCGTGGCCCTCCCACGACCTGCCCTGGCAGGGGCGTGCAACGTGTACATGTCACCCCAAGCCCCGTTTGCGTAATTGCTTTGTAATGGCCGCTTATCTTTTCGAAAAGGGATGTTCCATTGCGGAGTCAATGCATTTTGATGTGTGCTGGCATGCTCGCCAGTTAATGGTGGGATTCTTTTGACAATTGGGGGTTCGCGAGTTATGGGATGCTTTGTAGTAAGCGCGGAGTGAGGCCAAATTAGGTCATGAGAGTGCCCATTGGTCAGAGAATGAAAGGCCTTGCTTTGATTTAGATTCTACCTGCATCCATGACTTTAAACAAGCAAAGCTCAAATGTATTCTAATGAGAATTATTATTTGGGAGTTGTTTTGTGATATAAATTGGGATACTCTTGATGCTGGTATTGTAGTGTTCATTATTTATCGTGTATATATAAATTAGGACATATTTGATCACCTGTTAAATTTGACATTCTATACATTTTATATCCAGTTTCATTTACATCTCGTCGCTTTAGAGTTTAAACAAAAGTATGAAATATTTAATCATAAAATAATAATTAATTCACTGGTTTCATACCTAAGTACATTCGTGATGTTTTGATACAACGACAATAAACAATAGCTGATATTATAATTTATTGTGTATATTTATGATTTAAAACGAATATGCAAATCGATTTTCTCTCTTTCCTAAATACTTCTCTCTGCTAATCAGGATCTGTTTTGAGAGTAAACAATGTTTTATAATTGTATAATCATGGAAATATTCTTATTCCTGAAACATTTGCTTGTTAAAATTTATTTTCATGTTAATGTGTCATAATTATTTTGAAAAATAACGTCAGATTCTAAGTCTTTATTACGTTTATCCCCATAATATAGCTTACTCTTCTTCAAAATGAACATAAATTCCTCATAACAAGAAATATTTTTAAAAAACTATCTTTTAAAATCCATTACTACTTAGATAATTAGGAAAAATCATTTTAGCTACTTTTAATAAAATAATTACAATTGTTGTTATTCTCGTGTTCCGCTTTACCGGAAGAAAAGGGTGCAGTAGTTTCAGAGAGTATGACCCCTGAGCACCCGAGGGCAGAAGCCAGACTTCTAGCTCACATACGACACAAATACTTTTTACGTGGCTGACTTCATTCATGTATTTCATTCCTTAATTCACAGATTGCAATTTAGAACCAGAACAGAGAACGTTCGCCTCTAACCCAGTATTCCCCTCGGTATTACTCTCCGCAAGGAATAATTTGTGACCACGATAGATTTAACTTTCACCACACACGGAGAATCTTCGGCTGGCAGGTTCGAACTCGGAGCCCAAGGGACATGAATCCATATACCAACCAAGATATCCAGCCATAACAATTACAGTTACTATAAATATTTGATCAAAACATTATGCTCGCGTTGCATTTTCAATGAAAATTCAAGATTCAGGTTTGCATTTCATTGAGGACACCAGTTCGAGTAACACCAATGCAGATTAGAAATATTTAATTTTCTTTATTCTGTATTCTTTTAATTCGAAAAGTACTTCAATATGAATCGGAAAAATCGATTCATTAGCAAAGTTTAATTTTAAATGCATCAAATATTAAGAAAATTAACAGAATCGTTTGAAATAATGGGCAGAAAAAATGTTACATCTAACCTCATTGGCGTGGGGGGATGAAGAATTTTGGCTAGAAAGTCAGTCTTTGATTAATCAAAAATTAATGAATTAATATTCGAAAAAAATGTATTAACGTCAAAGGTCATCCACTACAAGTTTAAAGAAATGTATTTAAATTTGACTAAATGAATAAAAAGTATTTTATAAACAATTGAAAATTTGAGCAAGCTATATTATATATATATATATATATATATATATATATATATATATATATAGAGAGAGAGAGAGAGAGAGAGAGAGAGAGAGAGAGAGAGAGAGAGAGAGAGAGAGAGAGAGAGAGAATATGAGGTAATAGTAGGAATTGAATAAATAGTTATAAAGTATATCCCTAAATAAAAACAAGATTTGAATTTTTCTACTATTTATGCATTAAAATATTAACAAGCTGATTAAAAAAAGCCATTCAATTGCTGATAGTTTAGATCTTAGTAAAAATATAGCATTAAGCGATAGAACAACGCGTGAAAGAATTTATGTATGTATCGAGTTCGAAAACTGATTAAAGGGCATCCAATAAAAAGTCTTAAATGGTGCTAATCAAACACTCGCATTTAGTATAAAAATGTTTATTTTACAGGAAAAAGACGAAACACATTAATGTTTAACATTGGACAAACATAAAGAGAATTAGATTTTCATATGCTTTTGTTGCTCAAATTTACAACTTTCTCAAATTCTAATATATTTATTTACAAAGCATGCATCAAAACCGATTCCAATCCAATAATTTCAAAAAATTTAGTTCCACTGATGGTTGTTTTACATTTTTTCATCTCTGGCAATCTCACGAAATCTCTTGGTGAGACAGGTGTGCCATACTTGGCGGGTTATCACCGTTTCCAATTCACTTTTTTTTTCACAGAATATTAATGTAAGATTTGAATTAAATAAAATAAAAAATATAGGTTTTTATTTGCTTTAGATCATTATATTTTTATTGAATCGTCAAGTACACATGATAGTGTTGTGTATCTAATAACACATATGGCTTTGCTAGCATATAATCACACTTTTGTCTAAATTTTCCATGAACATAAGACAATAATATGGCTGAATTTCGTTGGTACAACATTGAATTTTCTTCTTCAATGCCTGAATGCTTTCAGCGTTGTTGGCATAGGCCTTTGACTTAAAACAACCCCACAAAAATAAATCCAATACTATTAAATCACACCAACTTAAGGGGCAATTCTCAAATTTCGAAACTGCGACCGCCAAACTTTGATGAGCTTTGAAATATTGTTCAACAATGAAACACGTTGTTCTATCATGCAACTCTAAATTTTTACTAGCCCTAAAATTTCAGCTGTCTAGTGGTTTTGTTAATAAAATTTTCAACACTTTATTTCAGGAATGCTTGCAAATATAAATTCTACGGTAATTTTATAAATTCCTTTAAAACGCAAATTTTTGCCTTGTTAGTGTGCTGTAAAAGTTATGAAAGTACTATTATAGTAGTAAAGTGTATTTTCATATAATCCTATCTAGTGCCCTGAATACTACAAAAAAGTTTTCGCCTGTTATATGTAAGAGTTTCCAAATCTTTTCCAAAATTAATTATGAATTATTCCTATTATTACTATGTCTATTAGTAATCGTTGTTACCATAGACTTTATTAAACTCCATCATGCCTTTTGTTTAAATTTCGTGATTAATTTCAGAATTTAAATAATTGAATTAATAAAAGGAAATGACTTTTTAATAACAGTTTAAATTTCTGATTTCCATAACTTGATAACTATTTTCATTTAAAAATTAGTTTTGCTCTTCAAATAAACAGTTTTTTTTCTCTGCTTAACAGAAAAAAATATTTAAATTTTATTCTGAATTTTGATTATCACGTTATATCTAAAAAACCTTCCAAGAAAACACACAAAAAGTTTAAGAAGGGAAATATCTTTCAATTTTTGCCAAACCAAGTAAAGAATAATATTTAATCAGCCCGAAAAATGTAATTCAAAACTAATTAGGATCAGAAATTATTTTAATTTTTTGCCCTCTCAAAGGATAATTATTTACTTTTTTTTTACTTCCACATCTTAATAATTAACTTTATTTTTCTATGCTTCAATGCTTGTCTTTAAAAAAAATAAGATCTCTAAAGTAATGAGGATCCCTACAAAAAAAAAGATCAGAAAGACAAATAAAAAAAAGCATATAACAGAAGATGCATTAAGGAATTTTTTTTCCTTTCGCATGAAATGAAAACCCACATCAATTTTAATACCATAAAATCCATTAAAGAAAGAATGATTTCAAATCCTTTACTGATCAGAAAGCTTAAAAAATTCTGCTTGGAGAAATTCTGGAAAAAAGTACAAGCTTATAGAAAAAGCCATGTTCTTAATCTTTCAATCAAATTCAATATATAAGCGTTATTTAATACTATTACAGAATCAAATATTTAAAAAAGTCCAAAATAACAGAAAAAATACTCAAACCCGAATGTTTTTAATCCTACTTTAGAATTACTTTTTTTTATTTGAATATTATATGGAAAAATTCATTGCAAAACTTTTTAGGGAATTATAGAAAAGGAATTAAATGGAATAAAACCAGATACTTACGGTTTTTTTATGTGTAATTTTTTTTCAATAAACTTGAAGAAAATTTCCAAATTTGAAGAAATTTTATTCCAAAAAAGGAATAATTCTACATAGGAACTTGAAACTATTCCATATTTTCTATGCATTTAATGTAAATTAAAATATTGCGATAGTGAAAATAGAAAGAATAATGATATTTTTTCGTTAGCGCAGCACTAGTGCTAACACACCAATGTTTGCAAGTGCGTTTTCTTTTAATTTATAAGACTCCCGTGCATTTAGAGAAAGCAGTGTTCGTGACATATGTCACCAGGAATTTTAAGTTTGGCGACAACTAACAATAGTGTCACTAGAAGATTTCACAAAAGTTAAAGTTAATTTTTTCACTGGTTTCTGAATAAATCTATTAACTCAATTTAATTTTTTAAAGGATAATTTTATTTTTAACAATTAATATAAAAAAAATTTAGGTCTGCAAAATTTAACCATCATGTCGGAACTTGATGTCATATTGGGAATGAGGTAAACAAAAATCCATAGGTAGAAAATAAAAAAAAAACGTAGGCGAAAAATTAAAATTTCATTATCTGCACAAGCACCTCAAAAAATCAGCTTTTAATAACGCGTTGTCATCCCATTTCCAAAAGCTCTGATTGAATAAAAAATAATGACTACAGAAAATAAAACCTAGAAAAATGTCGTTTTGAGCTCGTGATTATGTGAAATGAAATAAATAGAAAATTCTATATTTTTTAAACAACCAATGCGAAACAAATTTTTTTGGATCGTTTGCAATACTAAAGTGACTCATTCAATGAACCAATCAAAATGAATAAACATATAATTGAACTTGCACGGGCACGTGGTGCTTGGGCGTTCAAGAAATGATGTTCTGACATGATACATTGAAATAGGCATAGCACTTCTCATTTTAATCTTTATTTTAGTTGCTTTTTTAATTAATAATTAAGATTAATATGAATAATTTATCAAAAAATTATTAATTTTTGCGAGAATTGAAAGCGCATTTTTTCCATCTTCATGCGAAAAATGCTGAAATCATTGCATTTTACTGACTGAACTATAGCCTTTTGATTTCAATTTTTGTTACAAATCGCTAAAACTCTCGTTAAAGTATTAAAAAATTAATTGAATTTCATTAATGAATTAATTTTTCAAAAAAAAAACTATATTAAAATTTAGAGTTATTCACTGCAAGTATAAACTATTGAACATTTAAACGTTATATATATATATATATATATATATATACGGGGAATAGTAAGAATTGAAAAAAATGCATATAGTGCATAATGCAATATATGCAAGGCCGGTTGATTGTTTTACCCTCCTTCTGTTTAGTAAGTTAAAATAAGGTAATAATAAAATTTTGAACAATTCATGATTTAGTTCCGTTAACAAATCACCAGTGTTAACTAGAAAAGGTGTGACATTAATATTCATTTACCACATATACTATGTTCAGTTATTCTACGATGTCGCCTGCAAAGGACAAATATATAACGCTTGGTGACAAGTGACACAAATATTTTAATTTGGCGAAAGTTAATACCACTCTACCGGTTAAATACCCAATTAACAAAGTCAACTTTTGTTCATGTGCTTGCAGAATGAAACTATTGTTTCAACTTCATTTTGTAAAGTTTTGAACATGTTTTTAAAATGGCGATGTGTTGTAGAGTAGAATATACATACACCACGAATTATTTTATATGATTTCAAATTTGTTATGCATTTAATTTTAAAATACGACAGTAACTAAATTATGAAAAAATTGTGGCATATATCAACACATTACCAGTCAAAACTCGCCAAGGCTTGACACCCACATTTGACTATGCTCGGATACTATTTATATAAACATTTGGCTTCTATGAAGTGAAATAGTAAGTCTTGGAGGCAAATGGCACCATATTTTAATTTGGCGTCCTTTTCGTATTAACAATAAAGTTCCTAAATAATAAAGCCAATTCTTATTCACATGATGAAGGACACCTCTGCCACCGCAGTTTGATTTGAAAAAGATTATCAACGAATTAAAACAGTAATTTCATGTTACAAAATGTACAGTTTATTGGCTTGATTTTATATGGTAATTGGAATTACGTCTGACCAATGGAAAACATGTAAACTGATTTTATTATGAAAGATCTAGAGAAGAATATTTTAATTATAAAATAAAAAAGTAAGGACATGAAATATACGATCGCAAATTTCAAGTTATCATGTGAGAACATATTTTCATATTTTATATGAAATATATATCATACTTTTTAAATGATTATTTGTCTTAATTTAAGTCATTAACCAGTTTAAACTGATTTGAAAAAAATACGAAATTACGTTTGAATTTCTGTCCCTCTCTCTCTCGATATTTTTTTTAAATTTAATTTTCAATTTTTCTAATTGGCAAACAAAGTTTTGGATCTCGACCGATTTTAAGATTTAAAAAAATCAGTAATTTTGAATGAAAGTTCACCATTACTGGAAGAAAATTGTATTATTTGGTAAAATCTAATGAGCGTAATGCAGATTGATAATAAAATTATAATTTAATATTTAAAGTGTTTTGAGAAATACAGTTAGTAAGAATGCGCTTTTAATATCACTAAAGAATAAATATAAGTTGCGTTTTACAAAATTGCGATAGTTAAAACTGAAAAAGACTTTAAAAAATTATAATCTTCTTAGGGCGAGATTAATTATTTAAAAGTAAGAAATCGTAAACAAACTGGAAGATGACGTCATTTCATAGAAACGGCAAACAAAAAGAAATTGATAGTAATTTTAATTAAATATTTCAAACAATAATGGCAAATTAAGCCTCCAATATCATATATCAGGTGACTCACAATCTACCAAAGAAAAATGAAACCTCCTAACCAAAACAACATCATGTTCCCGCATAATAATATTAATCTAAAAATTTTAGTGGTTTAAAGTTCAACGCATCTAAAACAAATATTTGATGCTGTCGGAAATATTGTCCGGTGGATGCACATTGAAAGTAATCTGAAGGGCCGAATAGACGATTCTTTATACAACAAAAAATAGTGTGAGTAGCAAAACACATATAAGACATGCACAAACATCAACATTTTTAGAAACTCTCTACAAAAGCAGAGCTAGGAAAAAAAATAGAAATTAGAACGCAATTAGTGAATATACTTTATGACAAACACTTTAAAGAGTGAATTCACAAATCTTCTTTGCATTTGGTGTTACATTCTTGTGTTTATAAACAGTGTTTGAAAGAATATGAATTTTTCTAAATGAATATCTGAATGTCATTTGTTATTTGAGATATCACCATAATTCTTATATTTTCCAAAACCTACATTTTTATTTCAAATATCTATAATTCTTTTTCATTATGATTCCTGATCTTGCATCGCTTCAGTATCCATTATGAGTCTCTATGAATCTTTTTAATCGTCGCACCAACTTAGCATTAAAAACGCACAATACATTTGTAAAAAGATTGTTACGAGCGGGCGAGCGCCGTTGGCGGGGTTTGGCGAGAAGCTTCGAGCTAGCCCGGTTGATTTGGCGAAAGGAATAGTCTGGTAGAAGCTGGACCTTTCACGAAACCACGCTCTCGGCTATATAAGGGACGGGTTACCGTAAGAAGAGAGTTGAGTTAGTAAGTTGAGAGTTTTTCTCTCGGAAGGGAAGCGATTCGCTGGACTAGCGAATTACTTTTCTCGCTTGTTATTAGTGAGCTGTGTTTACGTTTGCTGTTAACGTTGTATAATTGAGTTCGCTATGATTAACTGTTTGCTGTGCTATACGATAGTTGTTTTACAGTCTGTTTTTAATTGTGCGTAAGGTTTGAATTTACGCTGTTAGTCACTGTTGACTGCTGGATTGCGTTTATCTGAAGTTTTTCTTCATTAAGTGATCCCGTAAATAGCTGTAAATAAATTTTTTTGTGCTGTCCTCAAGTAAAGTCCATTCAATCCGAACCCGCAACGATAAAAACGTAACAATATGGTTGAATAAGTATAGTACTATTTCCTTGCATTGTAATTATTCATTTCATAGAAAAATCCAAAAGATATAATTTCAATTTTATAAATATAATATTGGTAATTAGCATATATAATTGCTAATACTGTCTATAAATCTTAATTGTAAGTAAAAAATAACTCCCCCTTTTAGAGTCAGTGTTATTATCGGATCTTGATTTCTTTTTTGACATTTAACAACCGAGAAAGTTTTCTTAATCTTTTCGCCCCCCCCCCAGTTTCATTTTCCACCAGGGTATTTTAAGTTCTAAATTTTTATTTCTTTGCAAGCCTGAGGGTGACATTTGCTACGACTTCCTGATTCCTATACCCGTGGTGAAAATGAGAGGAAATTAAATTAAATGTGGTTGCTCTCTTTGTGACACTCATAACTAATTCCCATCATTTTTTAATTCCACATTTTAAAAATTCAGGGCTCAAAGGTTTAAGCTTAAATTGTCTCATTTATTGGTGTGTGAGTAAATCTAAGCATGAATGAAAATTAGTTTATTCTTAATGTGTCACTATTTGTTTCAAACTCATTTTTTAATTATTATGCTTGACTTGAGTGCACACGAACGTTATTGCGACAAGTCTCTGGGTTGAATTTAATAAAACATAATCGGATCTTCGAATGAGTGTTTTTAAAGCTATTTCTGCCAATTTAATGAAACCAAAATTAGTCACGAAACTTCATTTATAGTCACTGAATTTTATATATTTAAGTCATTTCATTTTTTTAAGTTATCGCCTCCATAATCTGTAAAACTACTAACTGATAAATTGTCAATCCCGAAACATATTTGGTTGTAAATTTGAAGAGTATCTACAATTAGGAAGTTAAACCTGTGAACCATTTATTTCCCTTTAGCTTTCATCTTCAACACATTAAAAACCACTCATGAGTTTTCTCGTGTTTCATGTTCCATTTGTTGCGGTCCGCTCACGAGTTTTCTCGTGTTTCTCGTTCATTTGTTCCGGTCCGCTCACGAGTTTTTTCGGGTTTCACGTTTATTTGTTGCTTACCGATCACGAGTTTTCTCGTGTTTCACGTTCATTTGTTGCGGACCGCATACAAGTTTTCTCGTGTTTCACATTCATTTGTTGTGGACTGCACACGAGTTTTCTCGTGTTTCACATTCATTTGTTGCGGACCGTTTACGAGTTTTCTCGTTTCTCGTTCATTTGTTGCGGACCGCTCACGAGTTTTCTCGTTTCTCGTTCGTAAGATGATTTTAGAACGTTCGTTTAATCCAAAACTTGCAGTCCCAGATGTATGTCTTACAGATTTCTTTGCAGTCCTTAATGTGTTAATTAGTTAAGTTATATTTTTACATTTTGCAGACAGATTTCCTTTGAATGGATATCTTTCAGTTTTATGCATATTAAATTTGTAGTCTATATCACATACTAAATTTCATCTTTCTAGGTTAAAGAGTTTTTAAATTATTGTTTTCTTAGACAAACATACGAAAGTCCACAAAGCAAGTTTTTTTTTAATTCAAGAAAATCTGAAATACGGATATTTATCAAAATTTCGAGTTTTCAACAATTATAATAGATTCTACTTTTATTCTTAACTGTATCTGTAACTTAAATTCATTTTCACTTTTTTTTTCTTTCAAAATGATTTCAGAAACATTGTATTAGGAAGTTTTTTAAAAGCTGATGTTATTCGATCCCATTTAAAAATTTTACTACCCAGACTTAACCAACAACGCTATTTAAAAAAAAAGACAACTTCGACCTTTTCCTTGCGGCTTTCAATTTTCTGGACATTGCATGCGAAACCCATGGACTCTGCTTCAGCATTTAGGGGCTATAAAAGCCTTTATATGGGGCGCCATAAACAAGGGCGCCAGGGCTATCTGTCAGCGTTAACGTCGATGCTCGAGACACAATGCATCACCGGAGCGTCTCTATTCTGAGGTGTTTATGGGGCGGCGAATGAAAGCCTATAATGCCACGGAAAACGAGCTTTTAAATAGCTTTTATAACATTACGACGGAGGCAGGAAAGAGTGAGGGAGTTAGTGATTTTCAGTCGTAAAATGTTCATAAGGAGAATTAAATAGATTGCCTGCAAGGGAAAAGCCTTTTCCTCTGGCGCATTGAACATTTTTGTTAGCAATTTCAGTTTTTAATGTTGAGGATGGTTTATGGTGAACTAAATCAAATTTTACAGGCATTCAAAAAAAGAAGCGTTAACGAGCCGGTTTTGTGTAAGGGTGACATACAGATAATACTCGCCTGTAATATATTATCCCATTAGAATATCTTTGCTTTATTAAATGCTTCACAATAAAAAAATATTTTATTAGTCTTCAAATATTAAATTGAAAAATACTAATAGGGGAATGAGGAAACAGGCTGGCGAAAGAGGCGAGAGACCTAAACTCGGATATTACCAGCACCGTAACTTTGGGAGATGCTAATGCAATTGCGAGATACAAACTGAGAGAAAAACACACCAAGGAAGAACATCAATTATGTATCATAAATGCAGGCATGCTTATTACTAAAACTATCTCAAGATTTAGAACCCAACCTTCTGTGGAATGACCATTAATACGGACGGTACCAGAACCCACAAATTATGTAGGAACTTACCCCGAAACACATCTTTTCTTGCCCGGCCATCATAAGAAGCTCATAGGCCATTGAAGAATTTCCCTTTTGATGAGACCTCTACTATAAAAAGATTGTGAACATTGCCAAGGCCGTGATTCTGGAAGATGGAGTAATTTGACTTGATTCCAAATGGACACGACATCAACCAACCAACCAACCAAAAAAATAATAATATAGGTATAATAAGCCTGAATATTTTAGCTTACACTAACACCTAGGTTAGTTTCAAATGATTCACCATTCATTTCTTTCGAATCTACAATAGTATATTTTATGTATAAGCTGTTCAAGTTTAGTTTAATCATATTAAACGTCCCGTTGTAAAGCAACACAATGGCTATCTTGGGACGCACAAAGTAATTTTGAACAGCGCTCAGATGATGAGGACGACATATGAACTGGCCTTCTCCCTCCACACCACACCAGTGAGAGGGCATTTCGTCCTGACGGATTTTACGGGCAATATACCACTTACACAATGATTCTTCCGTGTAATCGGGTTTCGAAAATAAAACATTAAGGCTAACGAGGGGAGACCTTACCACCACGCCATGGTGGCCTTTATATAAGTTATATAAGGATATAAAAAATAAAAGAGACCACAGAAAATTTTCTGCAGATAACGCATGAGATGTTTCTCTTTTTACCTACCATTCTACATTAGCGGCTTTACGAGGTTCAACTTTATAAATGTTTAACTGGGATAATTTGTGTATTTATATTGTTACAAGCGGGTGAACGCCGCGAAAAAGTGCCGAAGGAGAAGACGTTAGCTACGCCTGTCGAAGAGCTTCGTGCCAGCTTGATTGGTTTGACGAAAGAAATAGTCTGGTAGCCGGTGGATCGTTCGCGGTGATTTGCGAAGCTTCGCGCGCCCACTCGGCTATATAAAGGACGGGTTGCCGTAGTTTCGCAGTGAGAGTTTTTTCTCGGAAGAGAAGCGTCTCTCTGGACTAGCGGATTACTTTCCTCGCTTGTTATTAGTCAGCTGTGCTTACGTTTGCTGTTAAGGTTGTATGAATCAACTCGCTGTGATGTATTGTTTACTGTGCTATACGATAGTTGTTTTGCAGTCTGTGTTTATTGTGCGTAAGGCTTGCATTTACGCTTTAAGTGACTGTTGACTGCTGTATTGTGTTTATCTGAAGTTTTCCCTTATCAAGTCATCCTGTACATATCGGTGAATAAATTTGTTTGTGCTGTCCTCAAGTAAAGTCCATTCAATCCGAACCCGCTACGCTAAAAACGTAACAATATATT
>JAOUZG010019144.1:2607579-2632152 GCA_026289955.1 Argiope argentata
TATATATATATATATATATATATATATATATATATATATATATATATATATTAACATGTAGCGGATGACACTTGAAGTAACTACAGTTTTTTCAAATATTAATTCATTAATCAAATTTCATTCATTTTTAATACTTTAAATTGAGTTTCAGCCGTTTGTAAAGAAAATTAAAATCAACAGACAATAGCTCAATCGCTAATATTGGAGGATTTCAGTATTTTTCAATTGTTGAAAAATAAAGGTTCAATTCTTCTAAAAAATTAATAATTTTTTGATAAATTATTTATATTAATAGTAATTATTTAATAAAAAGTAACTAAAATAAAAAAAGTTTATTGCTGACTTAAGTAAGAATTGCTTTTAAAAAATTATATTTCTTATTATTGCAAATATTCTCTTCGAATCAGTGCAGTTATGATTAGAAGTACAACTAGGTATCTACTAATTTAAATTTTCTGAGATAGTTATGAATGCTGTTGTAACTAGAGCTAGTTAAGTATATTAATTTGAAAAAAATTGCATAATTGATAAGTCATCCAAAATAGATCTATTCAATCCCATATTCTTATTCTAATAAAATTTTAAATCGAAGAAAATGATATCTTCAAACAGAATCCATTCTCCATTATCTTAACTGACCTTCTATATTCTTAAAATATAGTGGAAGTAATTAGATTTTTTTAATTGTTAGTGATTAATAACCTTTAAAAAAGTCTAAGAGTATCATGTTATCAAAAGGTTTTATCTGTTTCAAATACTAAGAGAGCATACAAATAACTTAGAGCGCATGTAACTACTGGTATTCAAAGTTTATCATCACCAGGATTAATATCTCATTAGAATAAGTTGTTACATCTCTGGTTCTACTGATGCCAAATTACCCTGTCTAAACATTACTTAGTTTAAAATACTATAATCATTTATCTGATCTTTCTTCGTGTGATAAGGAGTCGCGATTCTTTAATTGTGAATGTATTTTACCCTTTAATGAGCACCCACTCCCACGTTCCGAAGAAGTGCAGTGGTAACAGTAATGGAGGAGAACGCAAAAGGAGGATTATATCACCCGTTAACATTTTTATATGCATGATGACAAAAATAAATAATTAAGTATGATTATGGAAGCTTCGAAGGAAATAACAAATCTATATATAATATACAAATATATAAAATTTTACTATAACATAATTGTAAAATTTCCTCATAGTATAATTATAAAGTTTCATCATAATATAATTATAATGTTCCATCTTATTGGAATCGCAAAAATGTTTTGAACGCAAAAGTATGCATGTATATACATTTCGACTTATTATCATGTCAGAATCTGATGTTGGTTTTCGGATGAGGTGTTTGCCGTCAACAAAAATCCGTAGGCGAAAAATAAAAGTTTTATTATCTGCACGAGCATCTCAAAAAACCAGCTTTCAATAGCGCGTTGCCCTCACCTATACAGAAGCTTTGATTTAAAAAATCATAATTTAATTTCTGCAGCAAACAAAACCTTAAAAAAATTCATTTTGAGCAAGTGTTTATATAAAATGAAATAAATATGAAATGTGATATTTTTTTTAACAATCGAAAGGGGACAAAGTTTTTTTTTGGGGGGAAGAGATAATTTGCAATACTAAAATGACTCATTCAATGAAACACTTAAAATGAATAAAAATATAATTTAACTTGCACGAGCATGTAGTGCTTGGCTGTTCAAGAAATGATGTTCTGACATGATACATTGAAATATGCATAGCAGATTTCATTTTAATCATATTTTTATATCAATGACAAATTAAATATTCTTTAAAATCAACACTATACATCAACTCTCAAAAGAAATCACCATTTTATATAAAGTGGCACATCAATTGATCATGTTTCAAACCATTTGTGCTTTAAATCACTTCAAAATCTAAGCTAGTCATTCTAAAATGATAATAATAGCATTCTTCAGAATATAAAACGCAATGAAATATCTGTTATTTTAAACTCTTTGAAGTTAAAAAAAGAACCGAAAGCTTTTCCATACGTGGAGTAATCTATATTTCCAATAAATTCATCTCGGCTTATTTTGATCCACCACATTTTTTAACTGCCAGAGCTGGCGAGATAAAAATGAAAATAAAATATAAAAAAGCGTCTGGTCTTTTCTCTCTGTTATCATAAGACACTATTTTAGACAGTTGAATCCACTTAAAAATGACACGATCAGGAATAATATATATACCCAACAAATTCCTAGAGTTTTTCTTTCCCTTTTTCTTTAATCCCATGTTATACTTAGGTATGAAAGGGGATTTTTAGACTTTATTACCAGGATTTTAGAGATTTCCTATGACAGTATTTCACTGGTATTTTTTTTTCGTTACAGAAATTCAATGTCAATAAATCTGACGGCTGATAGAAGAAAAAAAAAGGAGTCGTTTAAAAATAGAAATTCGGAATCAAGTGAGGTTCAGTTATGAGATTCTGAAGCTTGTAGGAAAGACATTTTTTGGAGGGATTGTGCGTTGAAAAAACAAATTTCTTGACGCCAAAAAGTCTGATTTTTTTCCTTTAAAGAAATAGATGTCTATTCTTTAGACAATCCTTGTTAAGTTTCAAAAATGGGGCGCTAACATAGAAAATAAAAAATAATCAAACCTGTTTGGTAAATGTTTTGAGGTGCATTTATTTTATTTCAGGCTTTTATTTAAATTGAATATATTTAATTTTTGTAAAGAAGGAATTTTAAGAGTATTGAATTTGTAAAGAATTTCTTTATTTTTTACAGATTTTCTAGTTTTAAAATGGAATATGATTGTGTATTATCATATTCCATTAATATACACAATCATATTCCATTTCAAAACTGATTTCATTTTATCATATTTCATTTCAGATTTCATTTTAATCAGATTTCATATATTATTTTAGATATTATTTTGATATTAATATATATTTATTTATTGTTACTTAATAAACTATTATTAAGTAAATTATTTTAATTGTTATTACTAATAAATATTATTACTTTTATTTGTTATTTAATAAACTAAAAAAGTGATCCGGCATAAAATGGTATAATCAGTAGTGAAAATCAAAAAAAAATGATTAATTGCAAAACTCAATTTAACTTTTATTAATATTACGGAATTTTATAAAGAACAAAAAACAGAAAACAAATATTTTTAAAAAATCTACTGATGGTGCATGAAAAGAAAATAAGTTTAATCCAATGTCTACGAAAAAAATAAGTTATGACATGACGCGTTGAAAGCAATTCAATTAGGAAATTAAATTATGGTTCTGAAAATTCAAAATGTTTACGAAAAATTTATATTATATTATATATATATATATATCATGATTGTTATTAAAAATATTAATTTAATAAAATAATTACTATCACCCTGTAAAACTATCTCCTACAGAAAACAAAATTTGTACCGCAGAATGGACTTGGTCACCTAAAACCAGCAGTAAATCACGACGTGGCTCCAGCAGTAAATCACGACGTGGTTGCTCATACCATGACATATTGTTACAAATAAAATTCTTACCAGGTGGGTTCGTTTGTTACAGTGGTGAGTGGGCGTATGCTGTGATAACACAATCAGCTGCCCTCAGAAGAAGAACAACAGTGCCGTTTATTTACACACGAATACAATAACACAAAGACGACGAATGCACAGAGTACAGCTATGTACAGCTGAGAGGAACACAGGACAACACACAGCAGCACATTACAGCAGACAGTAGCCCGCATGTAGTAATCGTCCACAGCTCTCAAAGCAAAGACAAAATCCAGCAGGAGAGGGGTTCCTCGCAACTTCACTCAACAGTCTTTCTAGACGGTTGAACTTACCACTGTCACCTCACTTTAGCTGCCGATTCACCACCACACTCTGGTTACTCTACACACTATACGTCGCTGCTTCCACAGTATACAACAGACTCAGCAGTTCAAGACTCGGTTGAATTGCATGCAGCGCTGGCGCTTCGCCGTTGCTACGCTATCCTCTCGAAGACTTGTGGCTTATCTTCTTCTCCAGCTCCATTCAGATCCAATCATCTTCAACTTGAGTCTGCCAGCCTTTTATATCTCCAAAGAGGAGGGGTCAAGAATCTCCTAGGCCAATCAGGGCCCATCTCGGTCTCTATTGGATCGATCGGGAAAAGTCTTTCTAATACTATTTATTTTATAACCAAAGTCGCCTAATGGTTGCCAAGTTTAGGTCATGATATCATTAACGCGACACCCTCTCAGCTCGCAACAGTGGTGATCTTAAAATGGTCTTTCTTACAATGGCACTGTTTGCGCTGGGAAGGACATATTTATAGGTTTATAACAATATCCACCTTTATATCTGATAAATAGAAGGAGGCAATCGTGATCATGCACGTTTGTGTAAATATCCTCCCAAAGTGTATCCGTGAGAAAAATGTCTGATCATATAACTTTCTTCCACTGATCAGTCTACCAGGCCAGATGTCCCAGTAAACGAAGGTTGGAATTTATACGTCTGTGACCAGTGACTTGGGAATGTTGATCCGCTGTAAATATCTTGTTCATGAAGGCGCTTCTTAACTGGAGAGTCCAGATGCTGATTGAGCTCTGTGTGGTTACTTTGGCCACTCTCTATTTGCTTTGCTCAGCCTGTCCTGTCACACTATGAGATGATGTTAGAACTTTGGACACCGTATCTCTAGAAATATCTAACAGCCGGAATGTTTCTTTTGTATTTACTCTAGTTAGTTGGTCTCCTACAATTTCGCCTATCTGAAAGTCCGTAAAATCTGACATTTTCCACTATTTACAAAAATCCAAGATGTATACAATTTTGCTAAAGCCACATCATACTATCATTATGTGTACTTTTTATATTATAAAAACTGGTAGCTAAGATTACATTTTAATGCTTATGAAGTGCCTTCTTAAACTTCATTTTTATTCACATGCTTTTCCATTAGCTGATAATCATTTGTATCTAATCGGCTAGGATATAAGCAGTGCCATACATCGTAATTATATATGCTAAAGTCTACGTATTGAAATGATTATAATTCCTATTATATTCATTTTTCTCCCCGCTATAGATATCTTGAATATCCTCGAAAAGAAACTTGTCCACGATACAGCATGAGAAGTAATTCGTAGTTTAAGATCTTATGATTATATCAAAATAAATCAAAAACATATCTGAATATTTAACCACTTCGCATACAATGACGTGTCTGACACACGCATCGAATAACTGAATTTCTATTTTCAAGTCTGCAATTAAGCCACAGAATTGAGTATTTAAATACGAAAAAATCAATATGAAACGATTTGGTATCCCAAATGTTCCATATATTATTTAAAAAAATCAGATTAACAATAAATTACCCAAATAGGATGAGTTATGCCCTAGTAGTACACCGATATTGTACAATATTGATCAATATTCACAATATTGTTTAATATTGTGGAATATTGTTTAATATCCTATAATATCGCCCAATATTGTACAATATTATGCTACAGGATGTACTACCTGGGTCTAATAAAGAAAGTTAAATAAATTCGTATGTCAAGTGGTTAATTTTTTTATGTATTAGGAATAAATTTTAGAATTTGAATCCCGAATTTAAACGTCCTTTCCTTTTCATCTCATTCTCGAAGGCCAAACGGCAAAATTCCCCGTTGTAATTCAATAAAATAATACCAAAATTGAAAAGAGGAGCAAAATGGCCAGCTTGCTCACCAGATCTAAACAATTTGAGTTATATTCAATATTTCTAAAATCAATATTATCATTCTTCACGAAAAAACGCATGGAAACTTTTGGAAAAAAGAAGAACCATATTTTCCGTTTGATCATGAATTTACCAGTCAATTTTTATAAGTAAATAAGTTACTTTTCTCTGAAGACTTATTTATCCTTACCTTTTCTTACTTCGCCTCGTTACATTTATTATGAATCCGTGTTATCAAACACATAGCTTGTCATCTGTAAAATTCCCTACGAAATAATCTTTGGATGAAAAGAATCACTCCAGAACCTAACAACCCCTACTTCGCTCAGACGCAAACAAACTATTGCACCTTTTCATACACCTTAACGAACAACGCCGACGCAAAGTTTCGGAATTCAAATCCCGAAGCGGAGCTCGGCAATTCCATCCCATTCTCGGCAGGCCCCCATTGTCAAAATTCTCATTCAAATCCAGTGAAACAGTAAACGGCCTCACAGTGCAAACATTAACTGGCAACGGGCACAAATGCCGGAAAACCCGTCTAACAATGCGTTGCCATTGTCCCGGGAAAATGCTGCGCGGGAATGAATTCGAAGCACTGCAAAGGGGCATTAAGCGAAGCGTTCATTAGTTCTTTATCATTTGTCCGAATGACGCGTGTGCTTTACGGTAAGGGCCTGAAATGAGATGACTGTTATTGCAAGGAACTTTCATTTCTAGGTGGATTTGCCATTCCTAGGAATCTGGCTTTGTCAGGGGATACGAATACTAAATTATCGATTCTAATTCGAAGGTCGGTCGTACTTTCGGGAGCAAACCAGAAATCGCAGCTTCTTGAATTTTTCTACGCCTAGAAAGACATTTGTTGTACGGATTAATCCATGAATCAAATATATGCATTATATATGCGTACGGATATATTAAAATCCAATTTATATCTAATTATTAATAACGCCTAAAAAGACATTTGTTGTACGGATTGATCAATGAATCAAATATATGCATTATATATATGTACAGATATTTTAAATTCCAATTTATATCTAATTATTAAAAACGACTAAAAAGACATATGCTGTAGGGATTGATCCATGAATCAAATATATGTATTATACATATGTACAGATATATTAAAATCCAATTTATATCTCAATTTAATCCATATTAACTTAATTCTAAAATTTTCACTTATTTCCTGCTCCGATTCCACATTTTTTAAGAGCTATAAAATCGCTAAAACCGCAAGTTCCACCTATCCCAGTGAAAGATAAAAATATGACAAGCTAAATGAATTATTTTAAAAGATCGCTATAATTCCCTTACCTAAATCGACACGTGTAAAGAAATCCCTATCAAAATCTCGAGATACCTATTGAGAGGTATTTAGTCCACACTAAATCGTTGACTTCATTATTATCTCGCTCTCCTCCGCTCAAATATCGTGCTATAGATTCATGTATGTCGTCATTTTTTGCTTGCACATAAATTATGCATCCCGGGATGAAATAAGTTTAAAGTAAGTGAAGTTAAATCAGTTTAAAAATTCAAAGTGTCTATGCTATCTCCGGCGAAATGTAGTTTCTACGCTATATCAGGCAAAATATAGTGCCTACGCTATCCCAGGCAAAATATAGTGTCTACGATATCTCAGATAAAATATAGTGTCTACGATATCTCAGATAAGATATAGTGTCTACGATATCCCAGACAAAATATAGTGTCTACGATATCCCAGACAAAATATAGTGTCTACACTATCCCAGGCAAAATATAATATCTACGATATCCCATACAAAATCTAGTGTCTACACTATCCCAGACAAAATCTAGTGTCTACGATATCCCAGACAAAATCTAGTGTCTACGATATCCCAGGCAAAATCTAGTGTCTACGATATCTCATGTTTCAAAATTAACTATTAACACAGAGAGAGTACGAATCAAGATTTTTTAACCATTCTAATTAGGCATGTTCTTTAATTTCAGTGCTTTAAAGGATGTAAATAGTAAGAACTTATGTTATCGCAGATAATAAATAAATAAATGGTTGAAAATTACTAATTCCAAATTTTTTTTACACTTCATTAATATATTTATATCATATTACTTTAAATTATATGCAACAATATATTAATGATAATATAATGCTTTAGTTAAATAAATTAAGTTCACTCTCTTCTTCGATTAAACACAATTGAGTTATAAAACTTTGAATATTCTTATTTTAGATTATCTCAATGACAAACTTGAAGAACATCCGCTTAAGGAGGTACATCCGGTACTTGTCCAAGTTGATTGCGGAAGAGCTTAAAATAAGGAACTTCAGATCTTCATGGCTCTGATGAGGAGTGGAATTTAAATAAAAATATTATTTAGTAAGTTATATTTTTATTTATTATTTAAATAAAAATATACAAACGCAAAAAATGCATGTATCTAAAAAACCCGAAAGAATGCAAAAATTTACAATAACTTTTGAAGCATTATATTTAGCATTTCAAATATCATAAAATATGCTTATTGATGCCATTTAAAGTAGTTACTGAAAGTATATGTTTTATACTGAAAAGTATGGGTACCTCTAACTGATTAATATTTATAAACTGAATAGCACTGATGGTTGAGTTTTCTGATTTTCTTAGTCTTTCTTTTTAAAATAATCCACACTAAATCTTAGAATTCTTGCTTTTATAAAGTTTCATGCTTAGATATTTATTGCTCTATATAGAAAACGAAGAAATATAATTTTCAAAAGACACGGTTTACTAAAAGGTAGTGAGATTACTTCTATATTATTTTTCAGATTTTTTTTTATTTTCTGTTCTTTTGGTTAATAGAGAAAATATTTGATACATCTACTAAATCGAGCTAACATCTATCTGCCAAAATGTGACCGAGATCACTATCTGGAGATAGTTCCAAAATAGATATTCCAAAAAGAGATTTTTTATACTCGCTTTTCGTTGAACCTTTCATATTAGTGCATCTTTTAGTATAGATTCTTGCGACAAGGTATCAAGTATTCTAAAACAAAAGTCCAAACTTGAGTATTAATAAAGATATTGCCAGGATTATTTACTACTTATCGGCCTTCATTTTTATCTAAGAAGTCAATACGAATCTTAATAAAAATATTGCTAAAATTCTGTATAATTAGTGGACCTTCATATTTATCTCAAAATTCTACAAAGATCTTGATAGAGATATTTACTATATTCTCTACATATAACTAGTCAATTTTCATTTTTGTCAAAAAAGTCAATGAATTAAACATCATCTATTTAGCATTCATGACATTATCTGAAACACTATCTTCCATACAAGTAGATTTACTGCTCGGAGAACTAACAAAAAAATCATAGTAATGTCTAGTGTACAAAGTTCTGATTAGCACGTTGAAAGGATTCATGTTACCAAAGAATTCTAATGTTTGATAATTTGGAGTATTTTCTATTAGCGCCATACTTGATATCGGATAATATTTTGCGTTTTTTATATCACTCAAACATTGCGAATATATAACTTGTAGTCCAGTTTTTTTTTTTTTGTTAATGATTGTTCGGTTTTCATTCCGACAGTGTGAAATTCTCAATTGCAGAAGGTTTTTGTTACTTTGTACGAAAAATCTCCTGATACTTCCGTTGAGTGTATAAGGAATTTGATTTGATTTTATTCAATTTTAGCTTCAGATGCATACAGATATGAAAATAACTTTATGGCCATTCCCATAATGACTTTAAACAATTCAGTATGATTTTAAAGAGCTACAATTAATTGTAAAAGTAAAATTTTACATGATTTTGAAAAAGTTAAGTACAGAAATGAATCAATTATTAAAAAAAAAGATTAAAATGAAATCTGCTATGCATATTTCAATGTATTATGGCAGAATATAATTTCTTGAACGGCCAAGCACCACGTGCTCGTGCAAGTGAAATTATATTTTTATTCATTTTTATGGTTTCATTGAATGAGTCACTTTAGTATTGCAAAAGATCCAAAAAAAAACTTTGGATCGAATTTATTGTTTTAAAAAAATATATCATATTTCCTATTTATTTCATTTCATATAATCACTCGCACAAAATTCCTTTTTTGCATAGATTTTATTTGCTGTAGAAATTAACTAATTTTTTTTATCAGAGCTTTTGTGAATGCAATGGCAACGCGTTATTAAAAGCTGATTTTTTTGTGCTCCTGCAGATAATAATTTTTTTTTTATTTTTCATCTACGGATCTTTGTTGACGCTAAAAACTTCAACCTAAAAACTACATCATGCTCTGACATGATGATATCTAATAGCTAATAAATTCTTCTTAATAAGCCCCAAACTGTAAAATAGAAAAATTCCAAAGAATCTTCAAAGAAACCCGTCATCCATTACTTTATCTTCTAGGGTAGGAGAAACAAAAGTTTTTTTAAGAAGTTCTTTAGTTGAAAATTCAGTTTTCCCCAGTTCTGTTCGAGCCGGTTCTTTGTTTTATTTTCTCGCCTCCCCGTGCGGTTTCCGATGACAATAAAAGAAATAAAAGAAGAAAAAGTCGGGAGCGGAAATCAAAAACGGATCGAAATAAGAATGTCGAGAAGAAATTCTCTCTCCCCGTGACTAAAGAAGTTTCTTCCTCCTTCAGTTCGTCCTGTCAATAAAAACCACAGCTGTCTCACTCTCCCGATCGAAGACCCCCCGAGTAACAACCACTTCACCGGGGGGAGGGGGGTGAGTCCTGGCCTAAATTATGAAGGATAGTGTTGCAATAGCCTCCGACTTAACCTTCCAATGAGAAATACTTTTTCATTTGAGCCAGGAAATCGACAATGCCAGGTAAGAATCAAACGATGTTTTATTCCCATTCTTATAAAAAAAAATACTTTTAATCAATGATAATGCAAGAAAATGGAAACTACAATCACTTCATTATTGAAAGATTTAATAAACTATTTTATTTCCATTATGCATATGAAACAAGCAATATAAAAACATATATATAAAAACATCAATTTCTACTTAGGTTAACAAATCAAAAATTTATTTACTTTTTAATAAATAATTACAACTAATATAAATGACAGAATCACAATATTAAGCGGCAAAATAAAAAGCGAATTTCCTGGCATTTTTCCATTCTCTTTTCTGTATATGGTGTTCGAACTCGCAACTCAAGGGATGCGAATCCGACATCCTACCAACCAGAGCATCTTGGCCTAATAATTACAATTACTATAAAGAATTAATCAAAAAATTATGCTAGCATTGAATTTTCAACGCCAATTGAGGATTCAAAGCCAATCGCGGCAATAGTAAATGCACGAATATTCTACACCAGTTGGGGTAACGCAATAAAGAATAGAAATTTCTAATTTTCTTCATTCTGTATATTTTAATTCGAAAGCACTTCAAAATGAACCGGAAAAAATGTAATTATTAACAGCATTTAATTTTAAATGCATCAAACATTGTGAAAATAAACAGAATAGATTAAAAAAATTGGATGGAAACATGTTAAGCCTAATCTCTCTGGCGTGGGGAAAAAAATTCAATTCGATACTTTTTATTTTGTGATTATGTCATTTATATTAATTGTTATTACTTTTTGGTGGCAGGAGGATGAAGATTTTTGACGTGAAAGTTAGTTTTTAATTCATTAATGAAAAATTAGTGAATTAATATTTGAAGAAACAGTATTAACTTCAAATGTCATCCCCTACAAGTTTTTAAAAATGTACTTGAACTTGATTGGATGAATAAAAAATATTTTATTAAAGATCACAAATTTGAACAAGGTTTCTATTATATTTTATTTATATATATATATATATATATATATATAGGGAGAGCGTGAGCTAATAGGAATTGAAAAAATTAGAAAAAGGAAACTCTTCAGATTCTTTATATTAACATTTTTCAATATCGGTTTATGTATTTACATACGTAAAACATTTAATTTCGATATATCCTTTTTATTTTTGTACTAACAACTTTTGTACCAATTGAATCTGACAATGTGGGTTGTTAGCGTTTAATTCTAATTAAGAGCTTAATCTTTAACGTAATGTCAATGATTTCTGCGGCAATAACTCAGATAGTGATAAACATTAAAGACCATACTATATTAATTTCTTATACTTTTTCTGTTTATTTTGCATATTTATGGCCTCAAATCCCTCGATGTTATAGCGTTGTTAAAAGCTTCACTGTACGGATAATTTATCTTTTAATCGTACATTATCTTTAAAATGCTGCGATTTTATCTTCTTATCCTCGTTTTAAATGGGTGTATAACAAACAGAATCTTTCTTCCTAAGCTTCTAGCAAGGTAAATTATGCTCGTGAACATAAGATGAAACAATGAAAAAATTAGTTAAGTTATATTGTATTAGTTTAATTATATTAATGTACCGCTGTAAAGCAACACCAGGGCTGTTTTGAGACGGACGTCGTAATTTTCAACCATGATCAGGTGACGGGAATGACACCTGAGGTATCCACATACCACATCACATTAAGAAGGTGCTTGGCCTTGACAGTTTTAATGTGCAACAGATTCCCTTGCATGATGGTTCTTAGGGGAAATTGGCCCACAAGCCGGGACCTTACCTTACCTTACCACCAAGCCACCCCGGCCCCTTAAAAATGGAGAGAGTTTTGAATACAACAATAAAAATGCGGTTAAAAATTATGCAAAATAATATATTTTTTTAAAAAAAATTATTAGTATTTTAAGAAATATTCATCATTTAAAATATCTTGAATTTAAAATCTTTGTCAAATATAAAATCATCTGAAATTGCAATTAAGGATTTACAATTTTACTTTTTTTATTATAAAATTCTAAAAAAAAATGTCCAAATATTTCTCTTATTAACACATTCCTGTCTTTTACTTCATTCCTGTTCCGAATTTAATAATATCTCTGAGATTAATGATCGTATTATAAGGCTCGAAAATTCACACACACACATATAACAAAAATTCACATCCACTATCCCATATATATATAAACTATTAATCGTTAAAAAAATTAGAAACAAAATATCGGAAATCTGTATATATTTATATAAGCAAAATACCACCGACTCATCATGAGGTCACCGAAAAAGTACACTTGATTGCCTTGAAATTTTGCATGGTTAAACATTTCACGATGTAGACGCTCACTTAGAACGGATTTTACGCAAATCATATTTCAACAGATTTTCATACTTTTGCACTCCCCATCCCACCTACCCAACAAATCGTAGTGGTAATCTATTATGTTACTATGGTGGCCGTTTCCAAGGCAACGATTACCATTCAACTTAAATAGTATTTCATTTTAGGTTAATATTATATTAAATTTTCATATATATTCATATGTAATTTTTATTTATGAATGTTGAATACATTTTGATAGACGGAATGCCTTCACTTTTCAAAATTTTTAGAATTCCGGGTGACGAAGCATGTTTATTTTCGTCTCTGTCTTAGCTGGTATAAACGGTGACGCATCCTTGGCATATGAAAGCAGAATTGTTATCGTTTCTCACGTGTTTAACAACCGGAATCAATTTAAATGCTACACTCAAATACTATCTAGGGCCAATTATGATACTGAAGATTTATACTTAACCGAATATTACATAAATTATGAAAGATATTCCTTATTACACATAAGGTTTAAATACTGAGCGACTTACAAGTCGTACTCTTGGCTTTAGTTGGCACTATTTCAAAAACAAGAGACGCTCTTTTCGGCTTAAATCTGCTGCTGTATCAGCAAGGGGCTTGTCCATTGGCAAATGCCATAAGTAACAACATAAGTTTTGAACGAAAAAACGTACAATTCAGCTAAATAAGTTCCAAAAATTTGTACAAAAATAAGTTTATATTAATTTAGTGATAATTTTTTACTAACCAATCATATCCTAATTAGATAAGACATTCATTAAATTTATTCTTTGTGCTGTGTTAGAAATAATAAATTAAATTGATGTTTCTATGGATTATGCTCAAATGTAATACAATTGATTTTTTTTTCTCTATCAAACTTTTCAAATATATTCCTTCAAAATATCTTATGCACGATTTCGGGAATAAAAATATCTAGGAGCGTTTTAAAATTCAAAGACGGTCCGGTACCTCTAAGTCAACATGAATAAAATATACCGTTTGTCATACGAACCTTGTCAAATATCCGGTCTGTGATTTTTTTTCTGTAACCGCTGTCGCAAATAAGCTATTTGTTTTCTGAGCTCTTTGAAAGAACTTATCTTGATATATGTCTAGACTAGAAAATGGTGCCATTTTGATAGAGTATTGTGACCAAGAAAGAGATATGGGCGATATGATCGCTCAAAAAAATTGAGTTCAAATGAAATCATACAAATTTATAAGGAGCGATTTATATGCTTAAATGTGAACGGTTTGATGGACTTAATAATTTCATCAAATCTTAAGTTGAAGTGAATACTTATATGATATGCTGTTGTTTCTTATGGCACTTGCCATGGACAAGCTCGCTGAGGTAGTCAGCAGTTTAAACCTAAACAGCGTCTCTTGTTTTTATAGTAGCGCCAACTAGGGCAAAGAGTGCAACTTGCTACTCACTCACCACATTCGCTTGCACGGCTCCTTTTTTCAATCATCTCGCAGAAAGAACAACCACACCCGAACCGGGACTCGAACCCATGACACCCATATCACGGGGAATATGTGCTACCACTATACCAGGACGCCGGCAATTATAAAAATTCATCTAATAATAACAGCTTCCTTAATCAACCAGTTTGCTCACTGGTATATTGGGTGCTCGGTCCGTTAAGATATTAATATGGTATATATTCAATCAAAAGCCCACTTTGTTGTTTGATAATACATAAAAATCTGAATTTAATGGAATTAAACTATAACAGATTACTTCAAATACATTTTCAAAAATTCTGTACTGGAAAATAAAAACAAAACTAAAAATTCCACACAAGTTTGAAGTAAAATGCTTTTACCATAATTTTAATACCGGGAAAAGTATGAAACTAATTTGATGTTGTTCTTGTATTCCGCTTTACGATGGAAGGAGGTGTTTAGTAGCTTCTGAGGGTATGGTCACTGAGCACCCGAGAGCAGAGGTCTGACTTCTAGCTCATACACGACACAAATCCTTTTTACAGGGCGGACTTCATTCATGCATTTCATTCATTCATCCACAGATCGTAATTTAGATCTGGAACAGAGAACGATCACCTCTGACCTAGAAACCCTAGTGGTATTACTCTCAACTTGGTGGACTTTGAGACCACGACAGGTTTAACGTGAACCAGGCACCACGCACATACGGAGAATCTTCGGCAGGCGGGTTCAAATTCGCAGCCCAAGAGATGCGAATCCAACACCCTACCAAACAGACTATCTCATGGAATATTCAAATTTGAAATTCAGCGTAACAATAAATTCGTTGCTACAAGGTACACATAAAATTCTAGTTTCTTAAATAGTGTATCAAATTTAAACTGATATCTTTTTAAAGGTAATTTGAGGCTTTTAATATGTTATAAAAGACTTTCTGCGAGATTTTTTTTCCAGGCATAACAGGAAACATTAAACATTTGCTTACTTTTTTACTAACCCTTTAGAATCCTTCCTGTAGTCCAAAAGAGCTCATATATACATCCTTATTTATATGAGTTATTGTATATTAGCATATTTAAAATGATTTAACAATGCAATGACAAAAATTTTATTTAAATCTTAGGTTAAATGCTCATTCAAATCCTTTTGTCCTCTTTGTCTCCAACTTTCTGATGTAATTAAGAGATTAAATATGTATATCGCAATAGTATATATCCTTCCAGAGACTAAATGACCAAAATTTTGCGCAAATTTACAGTCCCATTCAAAATGTAAGGTGACACTTCCAGTAGAACAGCAGCAAAGTAGCAACATACCTTCAAACTATTCTTTAAAGCATTTTTTTCTACGTTTCCACACTAAGAGTTAGATGTTCTTTACTTAGTTTTTTTTTTAAATTTTTGAGAGTTATAAGATCAAGAAAAAAAGATAATAAAAATTTGAAAAGAATATAGAAAATTAAAAATCAAGAAAGAAAAACGCAGGCCTCAACATTTTCGATCAACTCTACTGCGCATACAGTAGATCAATTGATTTGAGGGGAAAGGCAACCCTTTCTCCGTTTGAATTAAAAGACATTGAAGCTGCTATCAAATCAGTTCCTGTTCAGAACAACAAACTGATTCTTTTCTTTCCCCCATTTCCATCGAAACTTCATCTTTTTATTTTTTTTTTATTTTAGTTTCCCCACATCCCCACCATTTATGAATTCTTGTTGTCTTATTTAATTTCAATTTTATTCCAATATTGTAAAAATCTTACAGAAGTAGGTTTTGATAATATTATCAAGCTTTATAACAATTAGATTTTTCGTTGTCATTTAAGAAAATTTTAATTTTGTTAATTTAATAACTTTATTTTTTCATTTTTTAAAAATTTTTATTTTTGCATTCAAAAATTATTTTGAACAAAAATAAGTTAGTTCTACTCATAAAAAATTATCAAGTTGGTTTTATCACTATAACTTTCTCGTTATTGAAATATAACTTTATCAAAAGTTGATTTATTGAGAAATAAGAAGAACAAGTCAAATTATATCCTCTGTTCTCCTTATTTAAAAAAAATACTTCGAAGAATTTTAAATTTTAAAGTGAAAATTCGGTATGCAAACAAAAATATTTTTAAAGCCTAGTTACAATTAACACTAATAATTAAATAATTTCCTTTTTTTAAAAGTTACCCTAATCTTTAAAATTTTAATCTGAAATAACCATTAAAAATTATAAACAATCCATCCCAATTTGACGTTCAAGTAACCTACTAAACACAGAGGTTAAACGCGAAAGTATGATAGATAATTAATTCATATAGAATATACTTTTAAATTTTTATTTAAAAATATCAAACAATTTGTTTTACAGGATAAGAAGCTAATAGTCTCGCCCTCTCATTAACACAAATCCATACACCTACAAACAACTTTTAATTGTTTGTAGGTGTATGGCCCCCATTCCTCATATTCCAAGACAACATACCCCGAAATTTCTCAGCCAATAACGCCAAATCACTTAGCCAATTTCGCATTACTGCGAACACGCGTTACGGCTTTATAATGGATAAACGTGGTCCATATTTAATAGAAAGTCTCCCAAAGCGATTAAGAGTAATGTGTACCCAAGCTCCTGGCGTCTCTGGTCTGAATTTATCGCTGCCGGAGATTCATTCCAAAAGTGCATTTTAATTAAAATGCAGCTAATATGGCCAGCTGTGGCGATTCTGTGAATGGATTCCTCTTACGGGAAATTAAAGCGCGCGTAGCAATATGCATAACTTGGAAGACATTTCGTCGCGTCTCTATTCAAGCCGGTTTGTGTCTCGGTTGTATTTCAGGGAGCTTTTGTGTTAAACCATCCAATAGGTTTCAAAACGCTCAGTGCTTATTGTAAGATTTATGCGATGGGCCCTTGCATTGTGTGCTTTTGGTTAAGAATGGGAAGAGAGACTGTTTACTGCAATTCGGGCTTTGGCAGATTTATGAGTTGTGTTGGATTTACGCAAAGAGACAGAGTAGTGTTTATGCATCTGATATTATTCATGTGTGAAGGCATTCAGAATAGTCATTTGGAGTGAATACCTTTTATTTAAAGTTAACCTTTTGTCATCTGCACTGCGATAATGCTTCGATTTAATTCGAATTTGATTTTCAGACGCTTTGTTATTATGCTTTTTATCATGTCAGAGAAATGATATTGATTTGGGAATGAGGTGTGTGGCGTCAATAAAAATCTGTAGGCAAAAAAATTGAAATTTTATTATCTGCACGAGCGTCTCAAAAAGAAATCAGCTTTTAATTACGTGATGCCATATCATTTATAAAAGCTCTGATTTTAAAAAAATAATAATAATGACTACCAAAAATAAAACCTAGAAAACTGTTATTTTGAGCACGTGATTATGTGAAACGAAATAAATAGAAAATGCGATATTTTTTTAACAATAAATGCGAGACAAAGTTGTTTTGGTTCGTTTGCAATACTAAAGTGACTCATTCGCTGAAACGATTAAAATGAATAAAAATATGATTTAACTCGCCCGATCACGTGGTGCTTGGCCGTTCAAGAATTTATGTTCTGACATGATACATTGAAATATGCATAGCAGATTTCATTTTAATCTTTATTTTTCTAATTATTTCAAACAATAAAGGAGGATTTAGATTATAAATCGAAACTAAATTTAATTGTAAGATTGAAATTATTATATCCTTATGTGTAAGTTTAATCTTCATTTGTATAATAATTCATTTTCATGATAATATTCACTTTAACCATCTCTTGTTTAAATTTTATTTCAGGCAATTGGCTATGATTGACCCTTTCCATTTAAAATCCAAGATTAGAAATAATATAAAAATAAAACAATACACACACAAATATAAAAATCTCTTAATCGAAAGAACAAAATGATTAATATTCACCCTGAATTAGTATAATTCTAGAATTCCATACATTCAGACATGTCTAAAATTAATTTTCCTGTTAAACCATTAATGGAGAAGCATGTAACTTGAAAAAAATTCAGTCTCTATTTTAAACATTTAAACAAGCTCTATTTACCAAATAGCAAATTAAAATTAAATATTTACATTTGTTAGCCCATTAATTGTACGTTGCTAAATGCTGAATAACAATATTCTCTAATTATTTATCAGAATAATTTTTAACTAAAATTCAAAAAAGTACAATAATATCCAATTAAGGCACATAAAAAATGACATATAAGAATAATCGATACAGTTTGACAGTTGTTGAACAATGCTGTTTTTCGAATAAATTATAAAATAACTTACCTTCAATTCCACATTCCCATTTGCGCCTATTACAGTTTTTAAAACTGTCAAAGAATCAAGAATGTAAGGAATGAAGATGTGTTCTCCGGCGTATGCCCCAGAAAATGGGATCTCAGCTTTGCCGGGTTAAACAGAAATTAGATTCAGGAATATCACAAAATTTCAAAGTATTCTTCTCTGTCATTCGTGGAGTATAAACAAAAGACTTTCCTTCTGAACTAATCAATTCATTTCACTTCCAACTCTCAACTGTTTAGTTGCAATTGTATCTAAAATTGTGTTTCTGGTAACAGCAGTTGTTAAGTAAAAAAGCCAATGTGTGTGTTTTTCAAAATATCAGTATTTCCTGAATGTAAATTAATCAGTGAATCAATCAGATCAAGGTGAAAGATCTAGTTAAATTCTGGCCTCTTCTACTCTAATACGGTAACTGAATATAGCATAGATTATGAAAAACTGAATGTTCTCAGATATTTGTTGTCATTAGGATTTAACAATATCTAATCTTCAAAACTTGCGTTCCGTATTTGAATATAGATGCGTATATGAATAAAATCATTTTTATAGATAATTTATCGCCTTTAGCTTAAGTTACTTGGAATATGTAATGAATTTATTTTGTCATTTATTGCGTCTAAATAGCTATTAATCGTGTTTATTAAAAAATTTTGAACCTCAATGAAATTAATTTTTTGGTTATTGGCCTGCTAAGTAATTTTCTTAGCATTTTATCAATTAGCGATCTCATAATAGTTAATTTAAATTATATAAATACTATGACATATGTAGAAAAGAATTGAATTCTTATATAGTTAGTTTAGTTATATTAAAGTCCCGTTGTAAGACAGCACAAGGATTATTTGGGTGCAAACCTCATAATTTTGAACCACGATCAGAAGAATAGGACGAAACCTGAGATCGCACAGCCAATCAGTAGATATATTTATTCAATAATTTAACGCAGATCCTTAATTCTATGAACCCAATTAGAGCAAGAATACTAGTAATAAAAAAACCTGTGGTAATTTTTCATTCATTGAAAGAGAAAGGCCCTTGCCGGCTCTCTGGCTCAGAGGTAAAGCATCTTCATATTGTTCTGGGAGTCCCGGTTCGGGCATGGTTGTTCTTTTTGCTATTTGTGAGTTGTGTGACTGTCCCCCCCTGTAAAACGGGGCTGCGCAAACAAATGTAGTGAGTGTGTAGCTAAGTCGTATTCTTGGCCCTAGATAGCGCTACTTCAAAAACAAGAGACGCTCCTTTCGGCTTAAATCTGCTGCTGTTATCAGAGAGGGCTTGTTCATAGGAAAATGCCATAAGTAACCACAATTATATTAACGTCCCGTTGTAAAACAACACAAAAGTTATTTGGGGACAAACCTCGTAATTTTGTACCACTGTCAGATGAATAGGACGAAACCTGAGATCGCAAAGTCAATCAGTAGATATATTTATTCGATAATGTTATGCATATATTTAATTCTATGAACCCAATTAGAGCAAGATTACTTGTAATAAAAAATTGTGGTTATTTTTCATTCATTGAAAGAGAAAGGCCCTTGACGGCTGTCTGGCTCAGATGTAGAGTATATTCCTCGTGTTCTGGGAGTCCCGGTTTGGACATGGCTGTACTTCTGTGTGCTATCTGTGAGATGTGGGACTGTGCCCCCCTGTAAAAAAGGACTGTGCAAACAAATATGGTGAGTGTGTAGCTAAGTCGTACTCTTGAGCCTAGTTGGCGCTACTTCAAAAACAAGAGACACTCCTTTCGGCTTAAGTATGTTACTGTATCAGCGAGAAGGATTGTCCAATATAGCAAGTGCCGTATGTAACAGCAACAACATATATGAAACGAACTGTTTCGGGGATGTCCTTATTCACTTCTTTCTTTGCAAGAATGAAAATAAGAAATTTAAACACAACTGTCATTGTAAATATGACAGATGATTAGATAAATAATACCTTTAACTACGAATGCGTAATAATAACTTTAAATATAAAAAAAGCAATAACTGAAACTCCATTTTTTTTTTCTCTTTAAGCATCCCCAACCCTTCTTGCAGCGTCTCCCAAAAAATATATTAATCATTTGTAAAACAACATAATCTAACATCCTGATGTGTAATTATCCTGTCAAATCCTAAATTTGGTTCCCTTCTTTTACTCAATCTTCCCATGTATTACGGCATATACAAAACGATATGTCTCAGCATTCCAGCGTATTCGGCCCATAAAGAAAAAGGGATAAGGAAAAAACTTGAGATAAGCCCATGAAGAAAAAAAAGTCCCAGCGCCATCTCAATCCAAGAGTCAGAATATAGAGTTTCTGTCAAATTCCTCTTTCTTTGTATTTTTCTTACCGCCTGCATCTCAGCATTCTGGCTACGAATGCGGATTTTTTTGCCTCCCTTCTAAGTCTGCAGACGTCAACATCAATCTTGACTGGGACAGGTCTTCCTGATCCGTGGGACAGGCCCGGGTGATAAATGGCCCGACTGACTGATGGAGGGTGGGACAAAAAGAGTTGACTCAAGGAGTTTCAGCCGGGACATGGGAGGCACGTCGATATTTATGCTCCATACGAGGCTTAAGGCCCCAACTTCATCAGAAAAGGCTCATATATCCCGGGGCTTATGCTCTTGACAACGTTTCGAGGTTAGATGACCTTTGGGTTACCTTACCCTGATGCTTAGATCCTGGGAATACTTCTTCCCAAGGTTCTGATCAGTGCGCTTTGGGGTTTAGGGTATTAGCTAGGGTGGCTAAGAGGATGAAAGGTGTTATCGGAGATGATAAGTTTCGTTTGCTGAAAAAAGTTGTGTAATATGTGGTCAGTATTAATGTCACTTAAACAGGCTGTGCTGAATAAAATATGGTGGTATTAATAAAATAAATCGTATCAAAAAAGGAAATCTGAAGTCTCAAATTCCAAGCTATCATGAGAGAACATTATTATTTTTAAGTGATTATTTGTATGAATTAGTTTAAGCCCTTAACCAGTTAAAACCGGTTGGGAAAATTTACGATCTCTCTCTCTCTCTCTAATGATAATTTTTTACACTTTCATTTTCAATTTTTCTAACTGGGAAACAAAGTTTTGGAGCTCGACCAATTTTAAGATTTAAAAAAACAAAAACAGTAATTTCGACGAAAATTTCAATATTATTGGAAGCTGGAAATCTAATGAGCCTAATGCAGATTGATATTAAAATTATGTTCTAATATTTATAGTATTTTGAGACAGTACAATTAGTGAGAATAGGATTATAATATCGTATAAGGAATAAATATGAGTCGCGTTTTACAAAATTGCGATAGTTAAAACTAAAAAGGAATTTAAAAAATACTATAAACTTTTTAAAAAACGATAAAAAAAAGAGCGAGATTAATTATTTAAAGTAAGAAATCGTAAACAAATGGGAAGATGATATCATTTCATAGAAACGACAAATAAAAAGCGATTGATAATGAATTTAATTAAATATCTCAAACAATACTGGCAAAAGAAACCTCAAATGTAATGGGTCAGGTGACTCGCTATCTAACAAAAAAAACGAATATTTTTTGCCTTCAAATTCCGAAGACATCAAATCCTCCCAACCAAAACAACATCATGTTCTCACGTGATAAAAAAAAAGGTTCGAATAAATGATGCAAATAATTAACAAAGACCTTGTCATAAATGCATTTATATTCGATTAGTCCCAGAATTTATTTTTATTTATAATGAATTTATTGTTATTGTTGTTCTGTTTGAAAATGTATTTATGTCAGAAAATTTATGGGAAAGGAAATGAATTAAACATGTCTTTTTTTTTCTACAATCAGCAATTCGATATTAAAAAAGGCAAAAAACTCATTATTTTAAAAATGTATTGGGACTCCTAAATTCATTATCATTATTCTTAGGCTTCAAAATTAAACTTATAAACTAAATACGTAATTTTTTTTCTTTGATATCAAGTTTGAATCCCGATTGAGCAGAGTATACTGTTTGAATTTTCAATTGCTATTATTAGCTCACACACTCCCTATATCTTGTACAAATTTTCAATCGTTAATAAAACACTTTTAATTCATCCAATAAAGTTCAAGTAAACTTTTTAAAACTTGTAGTGAATATTTGATGTTGATACAGTTTTTTTTCAAATATTAATTAATTCCTTTTTTATTGATTCATTAAAACCAACTTTCTCGCCTAAAATATTCATTTCCCCGGCACCAAAAAAGTAACGAATTTAGTTTGTTTTTCTCCAACGCCAATGAGGTTAGGCTTAACATGTTTTAGGTCAATTATTTTAAACGATTCTGTTTTTTTTTCCATAATGATTGGTGAATTAAAAATAAAAAATTGTTAATTAATAAATTTTCCGATTTATTTTTAAGTACTTTCGAATTACAATAATACAGAATATAGAGAATTAGAAATTTTTCATCAGTATTGCAGACCCCAACTTATGTAGAAAAATCACGTATTTGGCATTGCCACAATTGTCTTTAAATCCTAAATTAGCGTTCATTGCTATTATAATTTTTTGATCAATTATTTATAGTAATTGTAATTTTAGACCGGGATAATCTGGTTGGTATGGCGTTGGATTCCCATCCCTTCGGCTGCGAGTTCGAACATTATGTATAGAAAAAAGAATGGAAAATTGCCAGGAAATTCATTTTCTATTTTTCAGCTCGTTTTCTTTCTTTTCTTTTTTCTTTTTAAATTTTTATATTACTTGTTGATTGAAATAAAGTTCTCAAAGAAAATTTGGAATGGCTTAATTCAATTTGTAAATTCAATCGTATGCAAAAAAATTTAAGTATAAAGATTTTTTTCTATAAGGATTATAGTGATATTTCTGGTCACGAGACCTTCGATGTGATTTACATTACCATAATGCATGAGTCACCTCTTCGGTCTTTACTTTCAGATATATTTTTGCAGATTTCTGACACATGTTTTCATCGATCTTAACTACTAAATGCCTTGTCAGAGCTGTGTGAATCAAAGTCCTCATCTGTGTGCATCATGTTATGGCTCAATAAAGATTTCACACGACCTTAAGATAGAAATTCAGAATAGGACTGGCAAATAATTCTTTTAACCCAATTTATCCCTGTCTAAATACCACTGTAAAATAGATTGAATAGATAAAGATTTTATTTTAGTTTAATTCTATTAATGTCCCTTTATAAAGCAATACAAAGGGCTATTTTTGTTCTGACCTCTTAATTTTGAACCACTGTCAGATGATGAGGACGAGACTTGAGAGACAATAAAGTTTCTTCTAGGAAGATTTATTTATAATGTATTTTAAAAATTGAAAAACAAAAAATATATTGAGGTTTATACAGTGATTATAATTAAAATCGTCCTATTTATCTAGATTCCTCTAGAACCTGATATGCCAATAAAATTTTAATGAAACTAGGCATTTATGTTATGTGGACCATGAGAAAAAGAATCTGCAATGAAAACAAGTAGTTCAAATTTTGGTCACCAGATGTCACTTTTTAATATTTTTTTTATGTAAGTTAGTCAAACTATAAAGAGATTTTCAGGTAGATCTCTATGACTTCGGGTTGTGGGAATTCCTGAGAAACCGTGGTTATGGAGTAGGAATTAGGACTTTACTTAAGTTGAAAGGCTGCCTTACACAATATGCTGCTGAAATCCTTCAAAAGTTTCGTCGCGTTACCATTAAACACGCTATAATACGCTTTCAACACATAATTGATGTCACAGATTGACCACATTTCGTAACTGAATGAATTTTAAAGATTCAAATAGATTTTTTAATTCTTATTTACTTGCCACAATTTCCCCTAGGGGTGAAAATTTGTAGAAATCTTTTCCCTATGGTCTATATAACGTATATACAATTTCATTGAAATACGAAAAGCAGTAAAGTTTCTACATACTCTGAATAGGATCATTTTAATCATAACCACTCTGTATATGCATGGAAGTAT